>CAUYON010119304.1:0-33620 GCA_963573935.1 Arctocebus calabarensis
GAGAGCTATTTGGCATCTGTAACAAGTTAGAGTTGTGCATTTCTAACAATCCAGCAACTCCATTGCCAGAGGATGTTCCTTACAGAGCTGTTCTTTTTTTTTGAGACAGAGCCTCAAGCTGTCACCCCTGGATAGAGTGCTATTGCATCACAGCTCACAGCAACCTCCAATTCCTGGGCTCAAGCGAGTCTCTTGCCTCCGCCTCCCAAGTAGCTGGGACTACAGGTGCCCACCACAACGCCCGGCCATTTTTTGGTTGTAGCCGTCATTGTTGTTTGGCGGGCAGGGCTGGATTTGAACTGGCCAGCTGAGGTGTACGTGGCTGGTGCCTTAGCCCGTTGAGCCGCAGGCGCCGAGCCATACAGCGCTGTTATTAACAGTGAAAAACCAGAGAAGCTCTTACATCCATCAAGGAGAAAATAATAAATCTTTTATTATTGATACAGTTATATTACAATCATATTACTATAACTGTAATGAATTATAAATTGCAATGTGTTAACTATAAATTGTAATTATAAACATTATAAATGTTAACTATAAATTGTCATTGATAACTGTAAACATGATCACAAAGGAATGCTATACTGTGGGTGAAACAAACATACTAACATGGCTAAATCTCAAAAGCAATGTTGAATGAGAAAAGTGAGCTATGGATTTTAAAACACATAATATTCTGTATTGCTCAGAATATTTTGTTATATACTTACATATGTAAAAATGTAAAAACACAGAAACATGGTTGGAAGGATACACATCAATGCAGAATACTAATTACCTCTGAAGGCAAAGATCTGAGGAATATATGGCAAAATATTAAATCTGAGTAACAAATACCCAGGTATGATTATATTAGTCTCTGCATTTTTTTAATGTTTGAAACTTTTCACTAAAAAACTGAAAATGGAAAACAGATTTAAAAGTGGCTATTACTTGGAACACATTACACATTATGTGTTTATTAACTCTTCCTACCTACAGTATTTTTACCATGCCCCAAATTAAAGTATATATCATTTCTTTTCTTTCTTTCTTTTTTTTTTAAGAGGCAGAACCTCATTTTATTCCCCTGGGTAGATTGCAGTGGCATCACACCTCATAGCAACCTCCAACTACTGGGCTTAGGCGATTCTCTTGTCTCAGCCTCCCAAGTAGCTGAGGCTACAGGCGCCCACCACAATGCCCAGCTATTTTTTTTATTTGCAGTTTGGCCAGGACCGGGTTTGAACCTGCCACCTTAGGTATATGGGGCCGGCACCCTGCCCACTGAGCCACAGGAGCTGTCCATCATTTCTTAACTGGGTATTCGGTAACCTGGTAACTGTTTTCTAATCTTCACAGCCACCTTAGGTCTCATTGTTCCCAAAATACAAACAGAAATCATAAGACTCACCAAGATTGCTAAATCTTCTGGTAGACCTGTTTCTACTCACCCACTAAACTGATCCTGCCCCGAAACCCACCCCCAAAACACAGTCATCTAACAGCTAAGCTACCAAACAGGATCTGTAAAACCACTCTTAACAGTCAGAGTGATGTAACTCTTAAGCAGGCCCAGAATTTTGTTTTAAAAGTGCTCAGCCTTGGCTCAGCGCCTGTGGCTCAACGGGCTAAGGCACCAGCCACGTATACCTGAGCTGGCGGGTTCGAATCCAGCCCCCGGGCCCGCCAAACAACAACACTGGCTGCAATCAAAAAATGGCCGGGCGTTGTGGTGGGCACCTGTAATCCCAGCTACTTGGGAGGCGGAGGCAAGAGACTCGCTTGAGCCCAGGAATTGGAGGTTGCTGTGAGCTGTGATGCCACAGCACTCTATCCAGGGTGATAGCTTGAGGCTCTAAAAAAAAAAAAATAAAAGTGCTCAGCCTTTAAGTCAGGCTGGAAGGTAGACCCAGCTGTTATTTTTTATAAATAAATAACATTATTTATTATCCACTTCTCCCAGTCCTCTCTGGTTTCACCCTGAACACTCTTAATCCTAAAGAGCAGGACCTTGTCAAACCCAAATCCTTGATTTCTAATGCTTCTATAACTGGGAGGGCTCCAGAATGCCCTTGGATTAGTGTTTCTCAAAGTGTGGGCAACCCCTGCAACAGAACAAGGCAGGCTGCTGGTTAATTTAGCCTTTGGGAAGGAACAAATGAAATCTATACCCTTGGGTTCTTCTCTTCAGGGAATAGAGTGGGGGAGCTGTTCCACATTACTTAAAAAGCTTTTGAAGAATACAGAGTGTTGGGTTGTACCCCAAATCTACTGAATGAGTCTTTATGGGCACAAGGTATGGAAATCTGATTTCAAAAACACAGTAAAGTTGGAGAAGCATCATCCCACTGGATTTTGCTTTTCAAAGTCCGATGGGGGAAGCTTTTCCCAAAGTCTGAGGAAGTCAAACACACACCCAAACTCTACTTCCCAGCTTACCCCCTAGTCTAACTCTTGCCTTCCCATCAGGCCCAGTTTAAGTCTCAGCTCATCTAGGAGACTTACTAGATGATGTCAAGGTTAATTCTCTTCCTTCTAACCAGCATTCAGTACCTGAATCTGTAGAGGAGAACTAAGATATAGTATGTTTTTCTTTTTCCCCAATTAGACTGTGAGGCCCTGACTTCCTGGCAGAGAACCCTGTATATACATAACAGGTTTTAACACTTATTTGAAGTAATATTAATACTAAAGGCAAAAGCATGAGAAGTCAGTGTTAAAGAGAAAACAAAACCATCAAACAAAACTATGTAGTACAAAAAATATTTGATTTGCAATGGGAGGACCCTGGTTAATCTGGCTTTGTCCTTTATTGGCTGTGACTCGTTTATTATGAGAACAACAGAACAAGATATGCAGGAAAATGCTTTGCATCTTGTCAATTGCCAATAGTTCTTAGCTGTTATAGCTCCTGGCACCTGTGATGTCTCGTATTATTTATTCCTTTTTAGTGCCAAGAAAGGAGAAGCACAGAAATAGGAATTACAACCATAAAAACACACAGAAAAAGAAAACCCCAGGGATTAGAGGTCTTAAAAGTCTACACACAGCTGCCACCCTGCCGGAATCTCACCTATGTAGGCCTCTGGACTTCCACCGAGGCCAGGAGGAGGTGCTGGGGACACACTCAGTAGCTAGACCAACTGTCTGACACAAGAAGGTCTGTAAATACTGAGTGATGGAAATGAGTAGTGAAGAGCTTGCACGTACACTGAATGCATGGGTCAAGATAGCATTCTCATAGGGAACCTTTTCCATCTGCCCACTAAATACTAAGCTGAATGTTATAGGAGCCAGGTGAGCAAAACTGAGGCCCATAGGTGGGTATAAACTAAAGCATGGCAACAGTCTCAGCTTCAGGAAATATCGTCAAAGCCAGTCATTAAAATCATCTTCAAAACATTCTTCCAGTAAATGAAAAAGTAGAGTACAGTATCCAGCTGTCTCAGATTAAAGCAGACTGGTGGGGGCAATGAGACAGAGTCAGGGTTTCCAATTACTTCTAACAGGAGGGTGTTTGGAAGGAGAAAATTAAAGCAATCATTAAAACGCTGGATATTTTACTTAAAATGAATTAAATCAACCTCGATCTGTCCCTGTTTCAACAGAGACCTTGGGTGAGTCAGTGCTTGGGTTGTGGAAAGCTGCTCAGGCTGGATCAGAGGGGCTAATTGACAATTAACCAAGGTGGAAAATCTTTCTTTTGCCCTTCAGACAGAAGCTGGAAAGGCAGGGCCAGATAATGGTTCCGAGGCAGGCCATGCTAATTCTCTCTAAGCCAGGAGTCCTTTAACTTGCCAATACAAATACCACTGGGCTCCAACGGGAAATAAAGGCTGAAAACCAGGTCAGATATGATCTGAAGAAGAGCAAACTCTCCTAGGACATTGAATACATTCACAGCTACCCTAGACCAAGTAGGCAGAAGAAAGCAGGGAGAGGAAGAAGACTGGGGAGTTTGGGAGGTACCCCTCACAAGGATGGGTTACACAGGGTCTTTTATGGTCACCTAATGTGCACCCCAACCCCTAACACACTTAACACATGGGCTGGCTCTGCCACGGTGCTGAGGGATAAAAATGAGTCCAGAGGAAGAGGAGGGAACATGGATGGAAGGAGAAGGCAAAGGAAGACAAGTGGGCCACATTAAGAAGGGAGAGACTGAAGAAAAGAGGAGGAGGTACCTAGACACGTGTACAAGCCTCTACTACCTCCACGCCATAAACATGAACAGGGCCTAGGTGTGCCAAGCACTGTGCCAGCCACGCTATGTGCAGCCACAATCCTGAGCACTGGGACAAAACTAGAACTGTTCAGACAGCCTGTGGAGCCCAGTGGTAAAGTGAGATGATCTGGAGAAAAGGGAGCAGGTGTGATGGGCACGCCCAGCCATCCCTCTCTGGATGCAGGTGTCAGAGAAGTGGTGAAAATGCAGATGCCAAAGACTCCAAAGAGAAAAATTATTCTCTCCAATTCCCAAACTTGTCTCTCACCTCACTTTTGGCAAGCCAGTCTCTGGATAAGATTCTCATCAACAGAAGTTCTCACACAGACAAAGAATAAAAAACAAGTACCAAGCAAGCAGAGATTCCTGACTCTGGGGAGGAAGCTGTTAAGGTAAAGTATTAAAAATCCCAGAGTATCAAAGATCAAAGGGTGGTGGTGAACTGCCCAGCTCGCTCCACCTTGAGCAACAGTGACTGCTCATTTAAGGTAGCACTGGGGCTGATGCCCAGGACCTCTGCTTAGGGACCTGCTCTTTCCTTAGCCTAAGCCAGCTAAGGAAAGGCCTCCAAAAATGCAGATTTTTAAAGCTCACTGCAGTCTAAGAGGACAGAATAAGAAATGAAGGGGCTCACCAGGCCTGGCTTCTCTCCGAGTTGCACAGTCTGCAAGGACCAGACCAGCCTGGAGAAGATAAGAGACAGACCAGCCAGTATCCTTCGTTAATCATTTAACCTTTTCTCAGTTTTAAAATTAGGATGGTCCACCTGTAGCATCCTATTTCTGAACCACCTCTCTCCCCAAGGGGTTCAAGGTCTCTCCACATCTGTGTCCTCGTTCTGCCTGAAAAGGGTCAGAAAAGTTTGTTCAGCCCAAGTGTAAACTAGTGGTTCTTAGAGCGTGATCCCAGACCTTCATTTCTACCAAGCTATTGGTCAACATGCACATTTTCAAACCTCATCCCAGACCTACTATATCAGAAGCTCTGGAGGTGGGACTGAGCAATCTGTGTTTAACAAGCCCTCCAGGGGGTTCTGGGGCCTGCTCAGATTTGAGACTCACTGGTACAAATAAACTGTTGAGATCAAGCCTGTTGGTTCTCTCACAAGTATGTGCCTCCTAACTGGCACATCTGAATGACGTCTAGAATTTCAAACCTGGGAGCCCACATGGGTGCCACTAGAGCAGTGGTTCTCAACCTTCCTAAGGCCGCAGCCCTTTAGTACAGTTCCTGTGGGTTGCAACTGACAGCTTGAGAACCGCTGCATAGAGGAATGGGAAGCTTCCCAACTCAGCATATCTGTCTACTGCTTCCAGGAGTCAAGACTTTGGGGCAAGAGAGCACACAAGGTAAGAATGGAATTGCCCTTGAAGCCTTGATCAGAGGCATGAAAAGCATGGGCTTGGGGAAAAGATCCTGATAACCTGGAAGAGCCTCACCTGATGAACAAAGCAGGACCTCTCTAGCCTCCTGAAGAGACTCATATGGACCAATGGGCCTGGGTTGCTTTTTGACTGGAGAGCTGGCATGCATCTGATCTGACCAGATCCCATCTCACCAAAGTGGGCTGCAGTACAAGTTCTGCAGGAAAACTAGCCTGGGCCAGGGACTAAAAGAGCTTTCTGAACCCATGCCGATGGGGTTTCATGAGGGGACCCACAGAATAACTAGCACTTACTAGAGGTCCCCCAATACTTCTAGTACTTATCAGAGGGGAGAGGGGGTTTCCACTGCTGTGTGCCAGGAAGCTGGCACATCGCAGGCAATCTGGCATCTCAGGTACCGCCAACCACCAACCATGGCCTAAAGAACAGAATTTAAAAATCTGCCGGCCCCCTCTCTCTGCTCCCCTATTCTCTGCCCAACACCTACTCCTAGCCTGCTGCTTTTCAGAGGAAAATGAATGGCAGACTCCAGGTCACTCAAAATCCAGACCATGGATTTTGCCTGACACAACCAGTTGTACATAAGGAAAGATAAAATTAGTGATCCCTCCCGTTCCTACCTTACCTTCTTCCCTCTCAGGAATAAGACATTACCACATTTAGAAGTTCAAACCCTAGATTGAGACTTCATAGACTTGAGCTTCAAACTCAAGGTCTGGGACTCTGTTGGAAACTTTAGTTTGATCTTGTATACAAAGGGGGCTATTAAAAGCCAGCCTCCTGCCCAGGGGTGTACAGTGGATTAACCAGTTAATGTTAACCAGGTGCTTTGAGTTAATTCAGAAAAGAGATCTTGATAGAAAAAAATATATAATAATCCCTTCCACTGGAATAAACCTCTACTGTTTACATGATAGTTTTACATATATTATCTCTTCTAATCCTATTATTCACAATTGTAACTGTTCCTATAAGGCCAGGGCCTGTCACTACTGCTGACGGATTTTCTGAATGCCGGAGAGAAGGGTCAGTTGAACCACAAAGACTCTAAGCTGCCTGACAAGGAGGCACTGAGCATAACAGCACAAAGAAAGGGATCCTTTGCTAAAAGTCATTCTAAAGAAACTAGACACTTCTCTGCAGGAAGTCACAACCATCCTCTGCACCTTTGAACTCATCAAATCACAGGCAGTCCTCATTCCAACTTCTCCGATTACCCCAGCTTAGTGCAAGAGGATGAATCCTGAAGGACATCCCCACAACCTAATCCAGACGCCAGCTGCCCCTCGCCTCTTCTCCCTTCTCCTTCCAGCCTCTCCATGGAATTCATGACACTAGCTAAGACCCACACAGGACCTCAGATTTGCTAAAATAGGGAGCCCCTGTCAGACGTGCCTCTCAGAGGATGGCAGAGCTGGGGTAGATGAGGAGGAAGGATAAGCCTGGACTTGGAGGCCTATCCTGAGTGACCCTGCCCTTGGGAAGGCTGGAAGGACAGCCTCTCCTAGTCTGTCACTTCCTGTCACCTGAACAAACAGGAAGCATTCTGCTCATCTCCAATCTTGTCCAACAACTTGTACCTAAAATTAACATCTTCCTCCCTCTTTATTTCCCTGTTTAGAATCACTCAGCCCCTTGATCCATTAACTCTGTTTGTTTTGCTTTAAGTCTTTGATCCTTAGCATACTTCTGCAGAGCGAGTTCTTCTTCCTCCTCCTCTTCCTTCCTTCGCAACTCTAACAACTCACCTGGGACAGGCACTAGCCTCCACTAGCAGCTTCTCACCCTTCTGGGTGCCTCCCCCAAACTCTGCTTTTGGTGGTATTAAGCCTAAATTCCTGAATTCTTGGGCTGAGGCTAGACTTTTCTTTTTTGAAAACCCAGCCTCTAAACATACTCAACCATCAGTTTAGGGCAGACAATATATTGAATTTCCAAAGTTTCAACAAAGTGGAGTGGCAAGTTCACGAGGAGCAAGTGCCAAGATGAGGGGGGCAGACACTGTACTAACCCTCTCTCTCCTCTCTCCTCCTGATGCTGGCTGCACCTGCCATGGGGAGTGACACATGGTAACAATGATGTTGACAACAGCGGCAACATTTAATCTCCAGCACAACCCTATATGGAATATTATCATCAGAACTTTATAGATATGAAGAATGACACCCCCCAAATTTGAGAAACTTGCTCAAAATTACATGTTAATGGCAGAACTAAAATGCAAACCAGCCCGTCTAGCCCAGGAGACTGCATTCTTAATTTGACTAAGCCATCTTGTCTCCCCGACCCGCTGACTCCTACTTGCCTGTAGATCACAGTGTAGACAGCTCTCCCTCAGAAAAGCCTACCCTGACCATCTGGCACTGGGGGTCAAGAGCCTGCTCACCAGCTTTCCAGTGTAGTGCAATGATTCCCTGATCACAGCATGCATCACATGACATTGTTCTATCTGAGGTGGCTGGCACAGCCTTGGCACTCAGCAGAGCTCAACAAGTACTTGTCGAATAAATAGGATGCTAACCATCAGCTCTGTACTTCTCTGGTGCAGAGCACAGTTCCTGCCTGCCACCATCCTTCTCTCACAGGCTACCGACATATCCTTAATGTCCACGAAAATCCAGCCCAATACCCAGCCCCCAGAAAGCCCTCCATGGCATTATACACCTCCTGCTGTCCTCCCTGCCAACTTTATGTCAATGTACTTCCTAAGGAGGTAATGCTGATCATGAAAATAGCAACCCTGAGAACCTCAGCTCATCAGAGTTTCAAGCAAGTCTATAGAGCTGTGTACCACGAGTTGCAGAACAAAGGGTGTGAGCGCCCCAAACCTGCAATTTCTACAAGTCTTAACAAGCTCCAATCCCTTCAAAGCAAAGACAGAAGATTCTAGGAATTGGAATCCTGCTCGTAGGACATCCTCTCTGACAACCTCCAACAAGAAAGGACTGAACTAGGAGCTCTTGTTAATTCCACTCCAGGCGTACACACAAAGCCTACTCTCCTTCCTCCAGACACTATTAATTCCAGTGGAAAAGGGAAGGGGGGGCCCACAAAGGAGGCAACTCTAAGATGGACCCTGAAGGATAGAGACATATGAAAGGGAAAAGGCAGTGGTGGATTGTAGCCACAGGAAGAAAGGAGGAGAAGAGGCTGGAGGGTGCTAAGGTCAGGGAAAGGGAGATAAATAAGTCCCTTAGACTTGTTCTTGACAGAGGCAGAGGAAGCTGTGGCGGCAAAGGCAGTTAGGTAAGGAAGTGAAGTCAAACCTGTCCAAGCTGCTCTTCCCCAGCCCCTCTCTAATATGTCAGGACACCGTGCGAGCTAGTGGAATATGTACAGTGTTCACATACATTCCTCCACCTCACCTGCCCAGCAGTCCCTCCTGATTACCTAAGAAAACTCACACTTGTTAAAATCCTTGCCCAGGCTGCAAGGCAGCACGGCTCTACGATGCACTCTTCCAAGCAGCCTCCCAGCCCTCTCCTTTTCCCTCAGAACAGCCCCACCACCTGCATCCCTGAGGGGACAGAATGCTTCCAGAGGCCATAAAGCAGTGGGGGGCCCCGCAGGCTGCCACTGTTCACAGCGTACTGGACTTGGTCCTGCTTTCCTCATGTGGAAACTAAGCCATGATTCTGCACACTTTCCCAGTGGGGTGACCCCACCCCTGAGGTGATCCCACTCATGGAACACCTTCCAAGCATGTGTTTGCTGGGCCCATCTGGGATAATCCTTGGCCTGGTTACAGCAAAAGAGGAACATATGAAGGATTTTGTCCCAGCCTTCAATGAGCTTATGTGCAAACACACACAGAACCAAGAGCAAAGAGGAAGAACTAAGAGTAAGGGATACTGTGCATGGAGGATTTCAAAGCTCAGAGACTGAGAGGGTCCACCGTGTGAGGGGTCTAAAGCAGAGAGCCATGCAGCTCCCTGACATCCCCAGCTGACTCCACGGGCCCCAAATCAGCATTCTGACAACCATGCTTGCTTATCAAGGAGGCTTAGTGGCCAAGTACTGGCTCAAGACACCTGCCATCCAGACTCTGGATTATAATGAGATCGACTGGCAAGAAGAGAGATCCAAGGCTGTTTTCCTCTCTGCCCCCAAACCTCTCTATACCTACGAACAAATACTGACAGTCCTTGTCCAGAGTGTGCGACAAGCCCAGCAACATTCTCTTGTTCCTCCCACCATGGTGAGAGTCCATAAAGTCAAACTGTCAGAACTCAAGACAGTGACAATAAACTCGCAGGTCCTGCCCACTCCCAAGGTGACATACATCTATTGACATGTTTAGAGTTGATCAGAACCTTTGTATGCCATAAAGTGTCACTTGTTACTTAGAGTAACAAAGGTTAAAGCTGAATTATTTTATAACCCTGCTTATATTTGGTCATTAACTTTCTGAAACCCATTCTGTGTTCCCTACCACCACTGAAATGCCTAAACTACTTCTGTGAATTTAAAAAAAAAAAAAAAAGCTTTCCAAAGAAGAAATTCTGAAGAGAATCTGTTTATCTTCCCTGCCCTACTTCCCAGAATTTGAATGATTAAACAACTGGACTTTAAAAGATCTGGCTACTGGCAAAGCTAATGAGTCAAAAAAGTTAAACAAGGGAAAAATTTCCATCTCCGGGGATGCCAATGTGTCTAGCTAGAAAACGGCCCCAGCCAAAATGCAACCAAAAAACAGCCGGGTGTTGTGGCAGGCACTTGTAGTCCCAGCTACTTGGGAGGTTGAGGCAAGAGAATCCCTGGAGATTGCTGTGAGCTGTGTAAGACCACAGCACTCTACTGATGGCGAGAAAGTGAGAGTCTGTCTCTACAAAAAAAGAGAGAGAAATGTTGACAAACATAGTTAAGAAAAGCAGGGGGAGGCAAAAGACTTACCAAGTGAAGAAAAGAGATTTTGTATTTTTTTTTTTTTTGGTAGAGACAGAGTTTCACTTTATCACCCACAGTAGAGTGCTCTGGCATCACACAGCTCATAGCAACCTCCAACTCATGGGCTTAGGCAATTGCCTTGCCTCAGCCTCCCAAGCAGCTGGGACTACAGGCGCCTGCCAAAACGCCCAGCTATTTTTTGGTTGCAGTTTGGCCGGGGCCAAACAGGTTTGAACCCGTCACCCTCAGTATAAGGGGCCAGAGCCCTGCCCACTGAGCCACAGGTGCTGCCCAGATTTCATATATATATATATAATTTTTTTTTTTCCCAGTTTTTGGCCAGGGCTGGGTTTGAATCCACCACCTCCAGTATATGAAGCTGGTGCCCCACTCCTTTGAGCCACAGGCGCTGCCCCAGATTTCATATTTTTTAACTCTAGTATTGTATTCTCCCACCCAGATGTGTTTTGGAATCTTTTAAATGTAACCCTTCAATCATATCACTATGCTAATGAAATAAAGTATGTTTTTAAAAGAAATGACCTTGGCCAGGAGCGGTGGCTCACGCCCGTAATATGGACTTAAGAAGTCAAGGCAAGTGGATTGCCTGAGCTCACAGGTTCAAGACATCCTGAGCTAGAGTGAGACCTCACCTCTGAAAGTAGCCAGGAACTGTGGCGGGCACCTGTAGTCCCAGCTACTGGGGAGGCTGAGGCAAGAGAATTCCATAAGCCCAGGAGTTTGAGGTTGTTGTGAGTTATGACGCTATGGCATTCTACTAAGGGTGATAAAGTGAGACTCTATCTCAAAAAAAAAAAAAAAAGAAAGAAAGAAAGACCCTTGGCATTCTCAAATATAATAATGTAAGGTTTCAAATTCATTCCATGAGGGCTCACACCTGTAATCCCAGCATATTGGGAGACTGTGGTGGGAAGATTCCTTCAGGCTAGGCATTTTAGATCCATCTCTGCAAGATATATACAGAGAATGCCAAAAAAAAGTAAACACATTTTAAGAAAGGAAAAAACTATATTAAAATCATAATGCTCTATATATATATAACAAAAAATGAACACAAGTCACTTACGAGCACCTCTTACAATTGCAAAAGTCAAACATGACTTGAGTATTACAAATTCAATAGTTTTTTTCCTTTCTTAACATATGTATACATTTTTTTGACATTAAAAAAAAAAAGCCAGGCACGGCTGCATATGCCTAAAGCCCCAGCTACTCCAGAGGCTTGAGGCAGGAAGATCACTTGAGCCCAGAGGTTGAGAGTGTGCTATGATGATGCCACTGTTCAACCCCAGGCAATACAGCAAGATCCTGTCTCAAAAAAAAAAAAAATAGGTCAAGCACAGTGGCTCATACCTGTAATCCTAGCACTTGAGAGGCCGAAGCAGGTGGATTGCCTGAGCTCACAGATTTGAGACCAGTCTGAGCCAGAGCGAGACCTCATCTCTAAAACAAACAAAAAAAAGAAAAAATAGCTGGGTGTTGTGGCAGGAACCTATAGTTCCAGCCACTCAGGGGGCTGAGGCAAGACAATGCTTGAGCTCAAGAGTTTGATGTTACTGTAAGCTGTGATGCCATAGCACTCTACCCAGGGTGACATAGTAAGAATCTATCTCAAAAAAAAAAAAAAAAAGACAGGATTTGGGAACCGAGGTTGGTAGGGATCATGTGTCTACAATGTTCTAAACATGACACAATAATTAGCATGCAGAGGAAAATTTCTCAATGTCTTGTCTCGACACAAGGGTTCAACAAGCCCTATGATGACCCATGCAGCCTCCCACCACAATCCTCAGGTCTTTTTATAGTCCTCGGTAATTATACCATGGAGATATTACATCACTTTCATCAGTCGGGTATGCAGCTGACAGGAAGGTGCTCTGCGGATGTTTTGGGAACTATATCCTCATTTAGCAAACAATTTGTTATGGTCCCTATTGTTCCTTTCTAAGAATAGAACCATCTTGGCAAACCTTGTGTCTAAACTGCAACCAAACAACCAAGGGCCACTGCAGATGAGAACAGAAACCACCACAGAGGGAAGCATGGTTTTATCCATGGAGAGAAGACACAGTATATTTCTTCCTCTGTCAGCCGATCTGAACCCTTTAGTCAGGAAACGCAAGAAATGAGCCCCAGAGAAGGCTGCCACCTGGGCACAGGTAGTGTGGTTCCCAGCAAAGGCATGGGCAACTGAGTCAGACACACAGGGCACGAGTCCTAGCCAGCTTCACCAATAACAATCATCTCTCTCTGAGCAAATTATCTAACCTCTCGTTGCTTTAGTTTCTCTTCTATAAAATAGCCATCTAGTCTACAGGTGTTCTCAGAGTTTTATATGGCATAACACAGAGTCTGACACAGAATTGACGCTCTCTACACATCAGTTTCCTATTTGTCCTCTCCCCTCAGCTCAAGGCCCCTTCAGAGCTGACGTGAGCTGGGCCCACCTGCCAACGTCTCTCTGCCATAGGAATGCTAAGGGCCAAAGCCACATCATCTCCCCGGGAACCTGGTTCTCAACATTTCTCATCTTCAATGAAAACTAACTGGCTTTCCCACTCTGTCATGTAAAGGCAGATGGCTGCTGCCCTGCTATTGTAAAACTGGTCTAGGTTGTCATGTGATTAGTTTAACATGGCCTAACATGCCGTGGCAACATTTTAAGAGGAAAAAAATCTGAAGCAAGTAAAATACTGAGTTTTCTCAGGAAAGGAAAAGAATTAAAACCAAGAACTTTTGATGAGTCAGCAAGCCAGTTAGGTTGAGATCATCAAACTATGCAAACATGAGCTTTCTGGAAGGCAAATGGCATCCCTCATGTAATCAATCTCTCCTCACTGGTCAAATTTGACACCTGCTCCAAAATCTTTTATCCTCAACCCAAATAGTGACTTTGTACCTTCAGTTCTGCGTTTTAATAACAGCAAAGCATGTCATCTGCATAAAGTCTACTGTGCAGCATGACTCAACAGAAGGTCCCATACCAACTCTGTTGTTAATATTTGGGGCTTACATCACATTTATGTGCCACATGCTCTCCGATCATTTGCATCAATCTGTACAACAACAACCTATTATTTTTAAGGATCTCTGTTTTACAGAAGACACAAGAGGTCATACATTCACCTAAGGTCATGTAGCAAGTGTCTTAAGATCACAGGTAAAGGAAGAGTTGTGAGACCCAGGAGAGGCTCCCACATGGTTGGGATCTTAATCCCTCTCTAAAGGCAAATTGGGTAGCATGTGCATAGATTTTATTTTTAATTCTGGTCTTTGCACTGCATGGTGTGACTGGATGTGAAGAATAAGATGTGGTTCTTTTTGCCACTCCTAAAAAGGAAACCTTCCAATAATTCTCCCCATTTGCAGGAATGACCAAAGGAAAGCTGGACCCAAAGCCTAAGACCTTCTCCGTTGAAAAATCCAAGTCCTGGCTCGGCGCCTGTGGCTCAACAGGCTAAGGCACCAGCCACGTACACCTGAGCTGGCGGGTTCGAATCCAGCCCGGGCCCACCAAACAATAATCGACGGCTGTAACAAAAAAATGGCCAGGCATTGTGGTGGGCGCCTGTAGTCCCAGCAACTTGGGAGGCCGAGGCAGGAGACTCACTTGAGCCCAGGAATTGGAGGTTCCTGTGAGCTGTGATGCCACAGCACTCTATCCAGGGTGACAGCTTGAGGCTCTGTCTCAAAAAAAAAGAAAAATCCAAATCCTTAGCTGTGTATAAGAGAAACCAGAACATAAGTCCATGCTAGAATTTAAGTGTCCTTTCCAACATCATTCTTTTCTACTAAACCTGAGATTACTATGTATGACCAAGACATGAGAATGGCTGTGGTATTTATGACCAGAGACTACATAAACTGCCCTGGAGAATGCCCATTCACTCATGCCCCGGGCAATTCTCAGTCATGAATGGGTACTGAGAATTGCACGGTTCACGGGTGAATGGGCATTCTCCAGGGCAGTTTGTACAGTCTCTGGTACTGGGGCTGGGTTCTTTGCATGTATTCTATTTTAAAATGTCTCTGGAATGAGTGTTCAGGAGCAGCTATAGGAATAGGTAAGAAATGCAAAGTGGGGACAAAGGGGCTTTTCCTGAACTAAGCTGCCTTTCTTTGGCTTTGGAGTATCTGAATTTTAGTTTCATGCAAACTTGCTTGATACACTGTTCATGCCATACAGGTGTGCTGCGGGTTTCAGGCCAAGGAAAGGGCACCTCCCTCCCCCAGAAGCCACTCCAGAGGGAAGGGAAAACATTAGCAACAACTTGGGGCACTGGATCTAAGCAAGCAGTGGTGAAATCCCTTCCCCTGTACCCTCTTCCCAGCCAGAACATGTATATTATGGGGAATAGCAATGCCTTGGAGTTTGGGTGGCAAGGAAAGGGGGAATTCTTTGCAGATGGGGAAAAGGAAAGAAAACAGAGCCAACTTTCCCATCCTAGTCTGAGCCCACACTACAAACATTCTTCCACACTGGAGAATAATAATCTCTTTATCCAGCTAGTCTGGAACCTGGTAATTGATTTCAGGCCTTGGGTGGAAAGCTGGGAAAGTGTGGGTAGCTGGAAAATGGGATGGACCATGGGGGAAGAGGATGGAACCAACAAAGGCAGGGTGGGGATAAGTAGGATGGCTTAACGAAGCTAAAGAGGCTAAAGACTTCAGACATCAAAGGCAGATTTTCTGCCACCAATACTGACCTGCAACATGCAGGGTGGCTTCCCCAGAGGGGCCTTGGAAGAGACAGGTTGCAGGAGTGTGCAGGGACCAGACTAGGTCCCAGCTCTACCGTTAGCTGTAAGGCCCTGGGCAGCAAGTGCACGGTCTCTGAAGTCCAACCTGGCTCTGGACAGTCCTTCCTTCCTTCCTGCTCTGATAGTCATTCCATTCACATGCACACTTAGTGAGCACCATTTGTTCTAGGCTGACAGGTGAGGGTAGGGCAGAAGAACGCCTTCTATAAAGAGCCAAATATTTTAGGGTTTGCAGGCTATATGGACTTTGTCACAAGTACTGGGTTCTGCCAATATAGTTTAGAAGCAACCATAGATTATACACACACAAATAAGCATTGCTGTGCTTCAAATATAGCTATTAATGGACACTGACATTTGAATTTCATATAAATTTGTGTCATAAAATATTCTTCCTCTGAGTTTTTTAACCATTTGAAAATATAAATGGCTCTAACTTGAAGGCCACACAACAGAAGACAGCAGGTAGGCCCAAGCCCATGGGCCAGAGCTTACCAACTTCTGCTCTAGAGATACAGTGATAAACAAGAAGTCTTCGAGCTCTGTGGTTCTATAACTACCACTTCTACAGGCCTGCTCTGGTTTTGGATTGGCCCTATGAGTCTAGGTTCTGCTTCACACTGGGGTAGCCTAGTCATAATCATCTTGTTTTTTAATTATTTCAATATATTAAGGTGGTACAAATGTTCTTATCATACGTATGCCTTTTATAATGCTTAAGTCAGGGCATTTAGTCTGCCCATCACCCAAATAGTGTTCACCATACCTAACAGGTAGGATGTTACCCCTACCAGCTTCTTAGCTTCCAATAACCTTTAGATCTCTTTGTGCCCATGTGTGCCCATCAATTAGCTCCCACTTATGAGAAAGTATACACAGTGTTTGTTTTTCCATTGCTAAGATACTTAAGATAACAATTCTCCAATGTTCATTAATTATGATAAATGTAACATACTAATATAAGATGTTCATAACAGAAGAAACTGCATATCAAGTATATGGGGACTTTCTGTGGTGCCTTCACAACTTTTCTGTAAATCTAAAACTGGTTCAAAATAAAAAATTTGTTCAGGGCCGAGCATGGGGGCTCACCCCTATAATCCTAGCACTCCTAGGAGGCTGAGGCGGGTAAACTGTCTGAGCTCACAGGTTTAAGACCAGCCTGAGCCAGAATAAGACCTCGTCCCTAAAAAATAGCTGGGCGTTGTGGCAGGTGCCTGTAGTCCCAGCTACTTGGGAGGCCGAGGCAAGAGAACCCCTGTGAGAATCACTATTGCTGTAAGCTATGATGCCACGGCACTCTACCAAGGGTGACAAAGTGAGACTCTGTCTCAAAAAAAAAGTTTATTCAAAAATTAAAAAAAAAGAATGAATAAGTAGCTTGTCCAAGATCATAACATTTATAGAGTTGGTGACCAGGTCATACTTTCCCTAGTCACAATACTCAACTATGCACTCATTCTGAGAAAAAAGCACAGAAAACAAGAAACAAAAATGAGCCAGCAATCATTAAGGGCTTACTATGTTATCTCTGTCAAGCTTCACAACTTGTCCAATGAGGTAAATACAATTATTACCCTATTTTACAGCTGAAAAAACGGAGGCTTGCATCAGTAAAGTGACTTATTCAGGGTCACAGAACAAGGAGTCGGTTTGGCTGTGAACACAGGCAGTCTGATTCCTAAGCCTGCACCCTTACCCATGTATCATGCTCTGACCCCTACACCTCTATCCTGCCTAACTATGACTACTGTGGGGGGCTGGTGACACATTATCACAAGCCAGTTGCCACATAGCCCCCTCTGGCTGGCTCATCAGGCCCTGACTCCCTCCCCTAGATGCCACAGGACAAAAGCCCTCCACAGTCTGCCTGCCCTGCCAGAGAGACAGCCCCTGTCCTCGCCTTCCAGAGAAATGGTGGGCTTCCCTCCCATACTCACAAGGCAGGTCGGAACTTACCAGAGGCGAGTCCGTCTCCAAGCAGGGTGCTAAGGATCATCAGCGGAAGAAACACTCCATGTCTCACGGAGGCCACGGCAAACACTGAGGTGCTCGTTGAGGCTATCCTGCCATGGCACATTTTTTATCCGTCCAAGTTTTTTGTTTAAAGAAAAAATTTAAAAATCCAAAAGTATGAATCCTAAAGTCAGCCAAGGATATAGTCACCTGTAACAAACAAACAAAAAACCAAGACATAAGTAAAATGAAAACTTTAGCCATAAGTTAGCTAAAAGTAGTCACTTTGGTAAGAAAGTCATAATCACACACAAAGTTGAAAGAATTCTAGCAACTGAATCGCTGCTGCCAGGAGAGATAAACACAGAAGTGGCTTTTTAGCTCCTCCCTGGGGAAACACCAAGGCCCACTGCCGTCAGCCTCCCCAACCAGATCCTTTCAACAGGACCAGGACACAGCCTGTTTCACCTGGATATGTCAGGAACGGCAGAGCTTTTAGAAACTGCCTCGCAGGCTCCAGCACACAGGAGCAGAGGTGGCTGTCAACAGCCTTTGCCACTTGGACTTGGAACTAGCTCAATCTAGCCAAAAGGAGAAAAAGAGAGAGAGGGACAACTCGTGCCTTAAAGACAGAAACACACTGCCTAGAGAAGGAATGAAGCACTGGGAGCTGAGCACTAGGCCCCTGAGGATCTGACTCGACAGCCTTGCATCTCAAAAATGGGACTAATTTAATCGAGACTCACCCAACACACCTGTAACCACATTCTGTTGGCCAATGTTCACAATGATGGGGGGTGGAGGAATGGCTGTAATTGTTCATTAGCCCTACCACCCACTCTAGCTCAGACAGACTTCAGAAGAGTAGGAACCAGAACCTTAACAAAAGAGAAAGAGAGAAGAGACTGAAGGAGAGGGGAAGGGAGGACAGAAAATGACATTTAGAGTCAATAACTTAAAGATTATTTTCTACATGTCCTTAGGGAGGCAGCTGGGTTGATGATACAATATGATGTGGGCCTATTATATTTTAGTTCAATTATTTGATTTCCTTTGCCAGTTACTCATGTATTCCCATTTATAACAGGTCCTCTAAATACTATTCCACCTCCTTTTTTAAATTCCACACACACACACCCTTCTCCATTAACAAGGCTTTATGCGCAGAGATCAAGGAGTCTGGTTGTAACCCTGTAGAAGAGTGATAATTCGTACAGGTCTGAGAGTAGAACTGGTGACTGTACACAAAATGCTGTGTATATGTGGAATATGGGCACATTTAAGTGACTAACAGCAGTAAAGTCAGAATGCTCAGGATTAATTCTGCTTCTTCTATTATGACCTAATAAAGGATGCCCCTGAAACTCTGCCAGGCAGCTTTAAAGGGTCAAACTGGAGTCTGGGTAAAAGCTGGGAGAAGACTGCTATAGTCTCAGCTATTAAAGGAAAGAGGATGAGGACAAGAGGCTGGCTCTGTTCATGAACACCTGGCTAATGCTTACTGAAGACTCTCATACCTGGTCATTTTTCGGACTGAGACACTCATATTGCTGTTTTGTGGCCAAGTCATAAAAACTCTCAGCCTCAGTTTCCTCACCTATCCAATGGGGATAGTAAACATATGAACTGAATAGACAAAGTGCCTGACACTTTGTAGGTCCTCAGTAAACTCTGGCTTGCTATTACAGTCCAATCATTAATAAGACCTGAGCTACAGGGAGTTCATTAAGCTCCACTGCCTCATCTGACAGACAGCAAACCAAGGTCCAAAGAAGTTAAAGGATATGACCAAGGCCCCCAGCTGGTTAGTGACAGGGCTGGCAATGGGCCTTTGTTGCTGCTGTTTTATATGTAGCCACACCAGGTAACCTGTCAGGCAGTCATCATCCCCTCAAGACAATAAGAGTGGATCATCAAGAATGATAACCTGTGTGTGCCACATCACAGCACGTGCATTAACAAATACTTAAGTAGTGAATGGTGAGGCCACATGAGGTAGTTACATGTTTTAAGCAAGAATGGAAGTAGGTAGGAAAGACTACCAATGGCACGTGATGTTAAGCTGAGTCCTAAAGGATGTGTCTAGCAGGGGGAAAAAGGAGGTACCAAAAATAGGCGGATCAGAGTACCACGAAGCACAGTACTCCTGGAGAAAGCTGAAATCCAATGGTGCTTACAAGGGTTCTAAACAGGGACATTACAGAACCAAATTCATTCAGGAAGATCACTCTGGCAGAGATCTTAGAGGCTCAATAGGGGAGCAAGATAAGTGCTGTGGGGCCAAGTGATAAAGTACAGGTTAGTATTTTGTCATCAAAGTAGAGCTCTTTGGAGGTCAACCAGATAATATCTGCCCCCCAAAATGCACATATTCTCTGACCTATCAATTCCACTTCTAGAATCTGTTCTCAGAAATCACATCTCCAGGGACACACATGAAGGGTATTCACTGTATGGTTTATAATGGCAAAAGATTGGAGCAACTTAAAAGTTCATCACAAAAGACAAGTAACTTACAGTATACCCAACAGAATACCAGTGACTTACGGTATACCCAATAGAATACTAGTGACTTATAGTATACCCAATAGAATACCAGTGACTTAAGGTATACCCAATAGAATATCAGTGACTTACGGTATACCCAATAGAACACCAGTGACTTATAGTATACCCAATAGAATACCAGTGGTTTAAAATGAACAGGACAGTTCCATCTGTGCTACAATGCAATGACTTCCAAAATTAGCACATGAAGAAAATCATTCGCATATATACATGAATTTTTAAAAGATACACACACACACCCCTCTATGCACTGAAAACCTCTCTGGCTTCTGAAGCACAAGAAACTAACAATTACCTTCAGGGAGAGGAATTCAATTGTTAATAGTTGGGGGAGAAGGAAAACATTTTTCCATCAGTATATCTCCTTTACCACTCTACTTTGTACACACATTACCCAGTCAGACAAAATACAAAGTTAATGCAGCAAGGCCTTCCTGTAGACTATCCGTCTCCTCCCTCAACAAACTGACTTACATTCAAATAAACCTCAAGAACCTCATTGCTCCCGCTACCAGGAAAAAGTCATATTAAGGCTACAGCACCAGGGTCACCTCCTGGAGGAATTCTTTCCTGACATCACCACACCTACCCCCTGTGAAAATGACCCCTTCTTACCTAGCTAGATAGGACTGCACCCTTAACAGGTTATTACATCTATTTGCTTATCTGTCTCACCTGACTAGGCTGAGAGTTCCTTAAAGGCAGGAACTGTGAATTACTCAACTTGGAATCTTCACTAGCCAGTACAGGGCCTGGCATCTGGCAGGTGGCCAAAAAACATTTGTCAAGCTTGTGAATACTGTAGGGAGGAGCCAGTGCAAAACTGGGCAGGAGAGATGTACGTGTATGGGCTCCTGATCTATTTTTTTTCTTAAACAGAAACAACTGGCTCCTCCCATATTGCTTAAGCTACTACCAGAATGAACGTCAAGCGACCAATTCTACCATGAAACCTAAGACCTGATCAAGAACAGATGGGGTGATGGAAACGGGAGTTTTGCAAAGAAAAAAGAAATAGTGGAGTGTTTACATGTAAAGCTAAGTCATGAGTTGTAAACCCTCAAAATTCCAAAGTAGGAAGACCAAGGCAGGATGATCATGTAAGACCAGAAGTTCAAGACCAGCCTGAGCAAGAAACCTCATCTCTACAAAAAAACAAAATTAGCAGGGTGTGGTGACATGTACCTGCAGTACCAGCCACTTGGGGGCTGAGGCAGGAAGATGCTTGAGTGCAGGAGTTTGAGGCTGCTATGAGCTACACCACAGCACTTCAGCCAGGGTGACAGAACAGACTGTCTTGAAGGAGCTCCTTAGTATAAAGAGTATTTTGAAATTAAAGGCCCTTCCAGATAAAAGGGTATTGGAAAAGGCTTTCTCTCTTTTGAATAAAAAAGAGCAAGGGACTCCCCTTCCTCTCTCTGTTATCTCAACATGTTGCAAAATGCAATCATACTTGGCCCAAATCATTTAAAACATAATACATGCCTCTCAGGTAATTTACAAATCAATCTGCTTCTCCATCCATACTCCTCAGCCCCCCTCCCTTCTAAAAAACATGTATAAGATGAGGGTAGAGGGGGTGGGGAGGTAAGGGAGTGGGGGTGGGAAGGTGGAGGGGGGAGAGGGGGTGGGCATGGCTCACGCCTATAATCCTAGAACTCTGGGAGGCCGAGGCCAGTGGATTGACTGAGCTCAGGAGTTGAAGCAATGAGCAAGGAGCAAGACCCCATCTCTAAAAAATAGCCAGGAATTGTGGCGGCACCTGTAGTCCCAGCTACTTAGGGGGCTGAGGCAAGAGAATTGCTTGAGCCCAAGAGTTTGAGATTATTGTGAACTGTGTCACCAGGGCACTCTACTGAAGGCAACAAAGTAAGACTGTCTCAAAAAAAAGACATGTACAAAAATATCTGAACTTCATTGGAACATTAGGTAATCACTCCGTGACTCTCACCATGTGCATGATAAATAAACCTTTCTTATATTAATCTGTCTTAATTGTGAGTTGATTTTTTAGCAAACTTGGGGGAAAGAGCAAGTTTCCACCAGCCCCTATAATCTTAAAAAATAAAAATAAAAATATTGTCTAACTACACCTTTAAAAAAAATTAGCCAATGTGGTCATGTCCACCTGTAGTCCCAGCTACTTTGGGGTCTGAGGCAGGAGGATCAATTGAGCCCAGGAGTTTGAGGTTGCAGTGAGCTATGATGATGCCATTGCACTCTAGCCAGGATGACAGAGTGTAAAAAAAAATAATAATAATAAAACCCTCTCTCCCAGAGTATTACCCAGAACAGGAAAGCCTAGCTACTGTGTATATAGAGGGTCACACCACAAATCTAGTAATGGTAAGAAATAATGTGCTTTGAACACAGAATTAAAAAAAATAATCTGTCCTTGGATTGTGGCGTCAGCATACCAGGTGAAAAGAAAAATGTTTCAGGACAAATTATGACTAGGTTATTCATTATCCTTAGAAGAAATTCTGAGGCAAATACTTTAAACAAAAAGAATCCATCAGTATTCCCTTAATATGTTAGTGACCACTTCCACAAATTTGAAAAAATCATCACAGGAGAGAAACATGGAACCAAGCCTAAGGTTCAAAGCTAGCACTCAACCCATCCTCAGAGGAAGACTGTGTCTAAATTTAGAGGTGAGACAGAGGAGAGGCCTGCAGCCCACCCAGCCCCGCCTCTGCTGCCAGCCAGCTGACTGGGCATGAAGGCTCCCTGGCTTCCGTTTCCACACCTGAAAAAGGCTCTAAGGTTCTAAAGTTTTCTCTCCACTTCCACTCTTCTCTTTTTGTAACCCATCTCTTCCTCCAGCTAGCTTTCCACTCCAAACACAGGGTTAGGAGGAGTCACCAGAAACTTAGATGTCCCCTTCTGATTTTCTTTCTTGGGAACTAGCACTGTTGTCCTAACCACCTGTGGTGGCAGGAGGCCCTGTGAGCTAGACTTCCAGCCTCATAGAGTAGGGGCTAGCCTCTCCCACTGCTGTGAACCTAGAACATCAAACACTGGGTGACTGAACGTGGTGCCACAAATACTTCCTTCTTGTCCAGAAGATCCTCCAATGAGAAGAATGGCCCTCAAGCCACAGCTCTGGCCTGAGGGAGCCCACTTGCCTCACCTCTGACTCTCCTCATTTGAAAAACAGGGCTATTATTTGCTTTGACTATCTCGCTAGATTGCAGAAAGGAAAATGGACAAAATACTAGAAAATGCTCAGTAAACTAGAAAGACCCAGGGTTTCTATTTACAGTCTTAGCCGAAAGCCCAGACGGCAGAGGGCTCTCTGCAGAAAGACGACAAGCACAGCAGGCTTCTAGTATTAAAAAGAACTTGCAACTCCAGCCCTGGAGTTCACAAGGTTTACTCGCTTAAGGCCACAGAGGTGCCCAAGTTAACTCAAGAAAGAGCCTGACCAGAAAAAAAAAAAAAGAAAAGCAAAGAAAGTAAGAGCCTGCTAAGAATACAGGTGCTCTAGAGTTGCCGTCAAAAATGACTCCTGGGCTCAGCACCCATAGCTCAGCAGTTAGGACACTGGTCACATACACCGAGGCTGGCGGGTTTGAGCCCGGCCAGGGCTTGCTAAACAATAATGACAACTGCAACCAAGAATAGCCAGGCATTATGGAGAACACCTGTAGTTCCAGCTACTCGGGAGGTCGAGGCAAGAGAATTGCTTAAGCCCAAGAGTTTGAGGTTGCTGTGGTCTATGATGCCACAGCACTCTACCAAGGGCAATACAGTAAGACTCTGTCTCAAAAAAAAAAAAAAAAAAAAAAATTGGTTCCTGGCTTGGGGCAGCAGCAGTAAGTGGGGCCAGACATAAAGCAGCCTGGACACCCTGTTCCCTAATCAGTCTCTAGGTCTAGGCCCTACCAAGCCCATGTACTGGGATGCCTTGGGGCCAAGCCCTGCTGGGAATGCCTCAGTCCTGCTGGAGGTGCAAAGTTGTGTCACACTCTCCTGAGCAAGAGGGGCCTGACCCAATAAGGCCTGGCTTCCAAGTGCTGGGTAGGTGAAGTCAGACTCAGTCTACAAGTAATCTTTAGAACAAATTGTTTCCTAAACTATGGCTCTTCTGTCCAATAGTTAAGAGAGGGAACTGAGATAATAAAACGAATAGAAATCCCTTTCTTGCCTAGGACTAATCCAGAATGAGGGAGGCAGTACTAGTGATGAGACTCCAGAACAAGAGAATTCATATTCCTTTGACTAACCATCTTCACCAACCTCATGCTGCCACGTAAGGGGTGAAGACAAAGAACAGTTCCACAAGTGTGAACAGAATTTAACCAGCGAATTACATTTCCTGGCATAATAAATTCTAACCTTTTTTTTTTGAGACAGAGCCTCAAGCTGTCACCCTGGATAGAGTGCTGTGTCATCACAGCTCACAGCAACCTCCAATTCCTGGACTCAAGTGAGTCTCCTGCCTCCACCTCCCACGTAGCTGGGACTACAGGCGCCTGCCACGATGCCTGGCCATTTTTTTGGTTGCAGCGGTCATTGTTGTTGGTGGGCCTGGGCTGGATTCAAACCTGCCAGCTCAGGTGTACATGGCTAGTGCCTTAGCCTGTTGAGCCACAGGCACCAAGCCAATAAATTCTAACCTTTGAAGTCCAAAGTTCCCCAAGGGTGTGGGACCCTCCTTTACCCAGACCCTCCCTTACTTCTCTCTCTTCCCTTCAATGCTTCCCCTCCAGACTCCCACTCAAGCGGAAATGGGTAGGCTACAGCATCAAAAGATATCTAAACATGTATCATTTCTAATGCCTCCTACCTCCTCCCGCCCCCCAAAAGATAAAATGTAGTTACTTGAGACACCACCTTTCTCCCCCTTTTGAGTCTATAGATCCACCTCTCTATCTTCCCCTTTCCTCTGAGCTACTAACACTCAGGGACTTCAGTAGCCAGAAAATCTTCTATTGGGCTTAGAGATACTTGCCAGCCAGAATGTTACCAAATCCATTTCAGCTCCTAGTCCAAAAGGCACAAACATCAAACTCTCATTAAAATTTCACCCCCTCCAAAGCACAAAAATTACCCTCAACTTTCCTCTTAAGCCAGCTATACCACTGGTGAGTGTCAGAGGTTCCTTCTGAATTGCTTTGATATGCCTCGTGCCCTTGTCTTGCTAGCCCAGAACTGTTCGCCACGCCCTCGGAGTATCACACTTCCTGTACACCAGCATACACAGTCCCCTGCCATGAAACCTTCTCTTTAACAGTCTCTAACGCTTCTCTTCTAGAACCTAACAGTAGGAAGGCTGCAGCACGGGCCTGTCCTATGCAGGTCCCAGCTCCACCACTGAAGGGTGGATTGGCCTCAGCCAAGTCAGCTGTTGCTCAGGAGTGAACCTGCATGATCCCCACAGGCTCTTTCAGTTCTGAGAAATCTGGAATGTCTTCTAGGGAATGGGAGGATCCAAAAGTATTTCCTCTAAAAATGTAAGTCAATGAAAGTTCTGACTGAAAGGAAGAAGCAGTATCTATCCTCATTGTTCTGCCTGAGCAGCCCTTTCCCCTGCACCTTCTGAGACCCATGCCAGCATCCACCTCCCCCTGCACTGCAGCGAGCCCGAGAGTCCACCTCCCACGCCAACCTTTATCAATCCATCGGCGCACTCACAGGGGCCATCCGTCGTACACAGCGTTCCACAAGTGCTTTCCAAAAACAACAAACATCTAACAAAAAAGACCCAGCCTCCACAGAGGATCACTGCACAGCTACCAGGGCCCAGGGAGAAAGAGAGAAAGGCAGAGAAAATAAGAGATAGGACAGAAAGGGGGTAGAGGAGGTAGAGGTCCATAAATTCCTGACCTGAGGGCAGCAGACCACTTCTCCAAGGATGGATGAACTGACCTTGAGTGAACCTGCACTTCCATGCCTTGCTTCCTCCTCAGTTAAATGAATGAAACACTTCAACTCAATCTCTCAGGGGAGCTGGGACTGTGAAATGACTCTGGCAGATATCATTAACTGGTGGTCTACAACAAGTGATTTTCACTTTCTGTCTATAAGCTGGATGGACCCCATTGGGCTGCTGTGATGTGGAAAGAGACAAACCTGCGAGAGTAGGATAGTGCCTGAACAGTGGGTACTCAAGTTCATTCTGGCTAAGGCCCTTCCTGTTGTGACAGGCTGTGACTGAGCCCCAGTAGGCTCCCTAAGGGCACCGTTTCAGCTGGTTTGGAAACATATCCTGAAACTCAGTGCAAAGCATAGCATTAGTCTAGATAAAAGAACAGCCAACAGGCTAAACAAGTGAAGCTCCCAGAAGTTTTCCCATCAAACTCTAAAAACACATTTTAAGGTACCTCGTAAGCACTACTTCCCCTCCCCAAGTTAAATAACTATGTTTGTGACTATACTAAAATAGCTTCAGTGTCTGGGGGACCTAGAGAACACATACTTATTACTTCATTAAATACATGATATTAGCCCCATTTTACAGATAAATGGAATCCAAGAGGCCTAGAAGCTTTTCTTCCCCTACTGAAAAGGGCTCTATCCTCTTTGTTTTCCAAATTAAAGGTCAAGCTTAGTTCCTACCTTAGTTCTAGGAAAATTTCTCCTGACTTCAGCCCACAGGCACAGATGCTCTTCTAAACCTCCAGAATCACTGTCTGGATCACGGAAGGAACAGCCAATCGTACCCCTCCTCCCTGAAGCCCAGGAACAATTACCTAACTTCTGTAACAAATTTTTGCATAGACCACCAATTCTCCGCTTCTCTCTGTGCCCCAAAATGCTAAACAAATACTGCGGAATGGAGGGGAGGGAAGATAAACCCAGAGACATAATTTGTATAGAAAATACAAGATGGCAAGGTAGCAGCAGATACAAAACAGGAGCGAAAAGGGTCTATAATCCTCAAGTTTCGGCCAGCTAGCAAAGAAGATGCTTGGCAGAAATGGCTGTAATTGGATCCTAGACCTCAAAGACACATCTCATGTGTCATCACTTCCCTCCGTGTGGTTCCCATCAGAGCTAAGTGGAACAGGCTTCAATACCCACTTGGCAAACAGCGCCCAGGAAACCAATGTGCTAAATCTGACTTCTCAAGGCTCTGTGTTTCCAGTGACTATACTGCAGTTCAGCAAATATTTACCGGCTGTCTTCTGCACAAGGCCTGGGTGAACACAGGGATGAAACAGGGCACAGTTCTTTCTCTCAAGGAATTCACAATCTACATGAGAGGAATTACACACTTATCCACATAAGACTGTCAAATTGTTAGTAGGACCCAAAAGTATTTGTTTTTTAAAGTATTATGAGAATACAGAGGAGACGGGAATAAAGACTTTGGATAGGAGTAGGGGAGAAATCAGTGAAAGAGAAAGCTTTGAACTGGACCTTGAACTCATGCAGGAGTTCAAGGACATTGTTTTGCACACACAGTGCTACTTACAAAGAAAGACAGAGGAATGGAAGAACAACTCACCAAAAGGAGGAGTGGTGGGGAGAGGACAGATAATCTGATGATTCTGTCTGGTAACAGGAAATAAATATCTGTCTACATACCTCCATTCAAGGGGATGTTTGGAGCTAAATTTTGGTATTCAAAGAACTTATAGTTGTGCACGAAACACCTCCTACATGTCAAAACCAGCAAACTCAAGAGAACTGGCTGATGAAGTTATGTTTGCTTTTTACCATCTCTGTGGATGGCTTTCCATAGGCTCCTGAGTGGGTTGGTGTAAACAGGTCTGTGTCACTTCCTGGTTCTCAGGTCTTCTGCTACATTCCCAGTCTGGGAAGGCTGCCTGTTTAAAAATAAACTTTAAAAACTCACCCAAAACCCCAACCCTGAACCATCCTTCCCTCTATTTAATTCAATTTCACTGAAATTAAAAGGAGAGAGCAAGAAATGAGACAAAAATGACCACAGAGAAATGAGTCCTCAGGTCAAAACCAAAAATATGTGCTCAACTGAGCTCAAGGTCAAGAGACTTGAAGTCTACTTGTGTTTCATCTTTTAACTGGAAATCCTGACCTTGAGCGAGCAAGCTGTTCCATCTCTCCACACAACAGGTACTTCAACATACTCTTAACACCAATGCAGTATCCAACCTTCCTGGACCTCAGTTCCCTATAAAATGGCACTAATAATACCTATCTCATAGGGGTATTTACATATTATATGGGGAAATGTGCATAGCACACTCAGCATAGTGTCTGGCACTCAGCAAGTTATTAAAAATAGTAGTTACAGGCTGGGTGAGGTGGCTCACGCCTGTAATCCTAGAATTCTGAGAGGCCAAAGTGGGTGGACTGCTGGAGCTCAGGAATTTGAGAATAAGCAGAGCTAGAGTGAGACCTCATCTCTAAAAACAGCCAGACATTGCGGTGAGTACCTATAGTTCCAGCTACTTAAAGGCTGAGGCAAGAGAATCACTTGTGTGATTTGAGGTTGAAGTGAGCTATGACATCATGGCATTCTACCAAGGATGACAAAGTGAGATTTTGTCCAAAAAAACAAAAAGGCAGTTACTATTTTATTTATTTATTTGAGACAGAGTCTCATTTTGTCACCCTGAGTAGAGTGCCATGGCATCATCCTAGCTTACAGCAACTTCAAACTCTTGGGCCTCAGCAATCCTGTTGCCTCAGCCTCCCAAGTGGTTGGGACTATAGGCACCCACCAGAATGCCTAGCTAGTTTTGCTATTTTTAATAGAGATGGGGGTCTCACTCTTGCTCAGGCTGGTCTCAAACTCCTGAGCTCAAGCAATCCACCAGTCTCGGCCCCCCACAGTGCCAGGACTACAGGTGTGAGCCACTATGCACAGCCTATTTCAGATCATTCTTGGATATGTGGAGCTGGGGGTACCTGAAGGATATCCAATAGAAAGGTCTAGCAGGCAAATTAGAAATAAGTGTAAGGCGGCACCTGTGGCTCAGGGAGTAGGGCGCCTGCCCCATATACCAAAGGTGGCGAGTTCAAACCTGGCCTCCGCTGAACTGTAAAACAGAAAAATAGCCGGGCGTTGTGGCGGGCGCCTGTAGTCCCAGCTACTCGAGAGGCTGAGGCAAGAGCCGCCTAAGCCCAGGAGTTGGAGGTTGCTGTGAGCTGTGTGACGCCACAGCACTCTACCAAGGCAACAAAGTGAGACTCTGTCTCTACAAAAAAAACCAAAAAATGAGAAATGAGTATGAAACGCTGCAACGTACTCTGAGCTCTGAGAGACACAACCCTGGAGTTATGATCAAAAGAATTGGGTGAGAAGAGACTCAGGACGGAATGCTGGAAAACACCAACTTATGGCGGGCATACCGAAGAAGGATAGCCTATGAAAGACAACTCCACAAAGTACAGGGAAACTAGGAGCCTGTGCACCAGATGACAAAGGAGGGGCCGAGACTGCAGGACAAGATGAGAAAGAAGAGTGAATGCAGCAGACGTCCAGGAACCAAAGACTAAAATCTGCCCACTGGATCTGGCCAATAGGCGATCACTGATAACTTCATCCAGAGCCGTTTCCTTAAAACAGTGAAGGTACATTTTATCAACTTTAACATGAATTCAAAGTGAGACAGTGGGCACAATAAGAACAAAACTATTGGAAAGAGGGGTTGGGAAAAAGACAGCGGAAGACAGCTAGAGGGGGTTTGTGTGTTACAAGCTGTACCTTTTCAGGCATTTACCTAAATGATTTTAGGTAAAGTCTTCTGAACTATCCCGGTAGCACAAGAGACACACCCTACACCCAAGAAGAATCTCTCTGATCTAACACTTCCATACACAAGGGCTGGCAAAAGCTAAGGAGAAGCTGGGGATATTTTCTTAGTGTTCAACAATAAAAAAGCCTCTGCACCCTATCATCCTGAAATAGCTACCTTTTCTATAGGATTCATGAATTGGAAACAACAGTTAACCTACAGGCAGGGACAAAGATATGATCTCCCCTATGGCCTCTCGGGCTTTAAAGTTCTCTGTACACATGGTCATGGTTTCTGCCATTCCCCTCTTTCCTACTCAAATGTCATCTGAGTGTTTCCCTAGAAGTTCTGGTTTAGGATTCTAGGTGCATGTTCTTCACCTCCATCTACTAAAGTTTAATAGACCAAATGAGAGGAACGCTCAAGCCAAACAAGACAGGTATTATTAGTGCCATTTTACAGGAAAACGAACTGAGGTTCAGTAAGGTTGGATACTGCACTGGGGTTAAGAGTATGCTGAAATAGCTGTTGTACAGAGAGATGAAACAGCTTGCTCGCTCAAGGTCAGGATTTCCAGTTAAAGATGAAACACAAGTAGAATTTGGGCCTGGGCCCAAATGTTCTCCATCTTGTGTAAGTTGCAGGAAACCCCCTAATTTATAACCAAACCATGATTCTTTCTGTCTTCTTCCTCACAAATTACCCAAACTTCCTGTAAGCTGTCAAGGTTGGACTGTGAGGTACAAGCAAAACTGAGAAATAGGAACTTGCCTAATGTTCCTTCCCTGTTAATCGTCCCATGCCCCTGCCCCCACATATGCCCTAACATGACCCTCTCATGGGACAAAGTCCCTCTACCAAGGCCTGCACATCCTCATTCTAGCCCCAATCATACTTCCTATTCTCACCACATGGGACCCTGAGTCAGGAATTGAGAATCTATTAAAGTAATTTGCATTAAGGGGTATTCCCTTAAATCTCCAAAGACAGACTCCAAAATTAATCTCAAATTAGTCAAAGTTCAGGCAGAGGTACCAATTGAAGAACTTCATGAATTCCAGGTAACATCCTAGAAGATGTTAAGAAAGATTATGATAAACAGATAAGGAAGAAACAATAAATTAATGAAGGAATTTAACATTCCATCCAGACAGGGCTCTTAACTCATTGCTAACACAGTTTTTTCTTAAGGAATCACTAACTTTACTCAACATGTGTACAGGGCATCTACACGTACTAGATTGATTCCATGAGAAGTACAAAGAGGAAGGGGAACCACAAGGCCTTAAAGCACATGGTTTATTGTACACTATGTGTAAATCTACGTGACACATGCACAAATAACTACAATAAGAGGCAGAAAGTAAGAAGACACAGGTGATATTTAACCAAAGTGTCTAAGGACAAGATAGGAAGGTAAGCTAGAGTCCAGGAGAGGTAAGTCACAGATAATTATAGGGCCAATGAATGTGGTCTAGTGAATAATGCACGGTCTCTAGAGTCACACAAAGACTGCAAATCCTGACCCTGCCTCTAGCTTCTCACAGGGCCTAGGTAAGTTGCTTTACTGTTGTGAGCCTGTTTGTCACAAATAAAACAGGGAGAACAGTATCTACTTCATAGAATTGCAGAGTTAATGATTTACACACATTGTTAAAAAGTTTAATATAGTATCTGGCACAAAATAAGGCCAGGTTAGATGGAGGGGCTTACCACACCAAGAGATTTAATGCTCTCTCCCCCTCCCCCGACAGGGCTGTCAGGGCCTGACTCATAGATAAGCAGACAGCCAAACACCTGCTGTTTGCTCATCAATTGTGACTAGTTAGTTCAGTTGTTTGTGCAAGGTTAATGAGACCACGATCACAAAGTACAGGAAGAAGGCTCAAAGTGTACAGATGTCACATGTATGCCAGAATAAGACCTAAAAGTACATGCCCAGCCCACCCTAAAGTGCAGCATTAGAGCACAGGAAAGTCACAAATTATATCATGTATAGCAAGATACTGAGCCATGCTATTCTTTGGACATAGCAGATGCTCAATAAATATCTGGCAAATTGACATGACTGAATTGTCAATAAATTTTGTATAAATGGATCCATGTTTCCACCAGTAAACATGGAGAAAAATAACATCCAAGGTTAAAATCTGGTCTAAAGTGATGGTCTAAAGGACTTCCAACTCCACTCATGATGAAACAACAGGGACTACATTTCCTCTTCTCTTTAAACAACTAGAAAACCAGATAAATAAATGAAATAATAGTTTTCAGACACTGGACAAGAGGCAGCACAGGACAGTGATCTTTGAGAAAAGGGAAAGAAATGCAGAGAGCCCTCCTGGTGCAGCTCATTGTAGGGAGTTTCTAGGCCATAAGATAGAGAGGAAAAACCTGAAAGAGCTTAGCAATCTCTGCATTGAAGAGGCCAAAGTGGTTAGAATGTGCAGGGCAAGGTAACTGAAAGGAGGAAGCTGCAAAAACAAAAGCTTGGCTATCTACAGATGGATCTCTTTGAGTTTTTGATTGAGTACTGATCTGTGCATACCTATGAGGAAACTAGCAAAACTGGGAAGTAACCAACAAAAAGAAGTAAGTACACAATCCCCAGAGCTCATTCACAGCCAAAATTAGTTCTTTCTCCTATCACCAAAGCACAAAAATCTCCTACTACACAGAACACTGGATGGAACCTTCAAAAGGGTTTTATCTCCAAGTGAGATTGTGTTAGTCTAGACCAGTGGTTCCCAATCTTCCTAATGCTGCGACCGTTTAATACAGTTCCTCACGTTGTGATGACCTCCAACCATAAAATTATTTTCATTGCTACTTCATAACTAATTTTGCTACTGTTATGAATCATAATGTAAATGTATGATATGCAGGATGGTCTTAGACAATCCCTATGAAAGGGTTGGTCGACCCCCAAAGGGGTCGCGACCCACAGGTTGAGAACCACTGGTCTAGACCAAAGGCTGCTCTAAAACCACCTTCACAAAGCATAAAAGCAAGCCTTTAAGGATCAAACCAATTCCAAATAATTAAACTGCTTCAGAGAACAAAACCCAAAATTATTTAAAGAAGTACAAAACTTTCAGCACCCAGGTAAGTAAAACTCATTTAGTTTCTAATCAAAAATTAATAGGCATGGGGAAAAAAGATAAAACAGAAAAGTGAGCCAAACTAGGGATAATAATCAAACAACAGAAACAGTTCAAGAAGTGCCAAAGTTAATAGAACTAATAGATGAGAATGTTAAAATCTCTGCTACTATGTAAAAATATTCTCCATGTGTTCAAGAAGAGAAAGGCTTAAGCATAATCAGGAGAGATGGAAGACATAAATAAGATTCAAACTGAACTTCGAGAGGGAATACAAATATAAGTACAGGATAAGATTAACAAAAGATTAAACAATGCAGAAGAAAAAATTAGTGAAGTTGAAAATGCAGCAACAGACACTATCCAAACTGACATACACAGAGAAAAAAGACTAGAGTTTAAAAAAGAACAGAACGTCAATGAACTGTGAAACAATCTCAAGCAGCCTGACATAACTGGAGTGGAGGTGAGGGGAGAGGCAAGGCACAGAAAAAACCCTGAGGAAAAAGTGGCCAAAATTTTTCCGAATTTTATTAAAACTATAAGCCCACAGATCCAAGAAGCTCATCAAATCCTAAGAAGAAACACAAAAAGAAAACACAAGGTACATCATAATCAAAATGTTGAAAACCAGTGATAAAAATAAAAGCCTAAATGGCAGGCTCGGCACCTGTGGCTCAGCGGGCTAAGGCGCCAGCCACGTACACCTGAGCTGGCAGGTTCGAATCCAGCCCGGGCCTGCCAAACAACAATGACGGCTGCAACCAAAAAATGGCCGGGCGTTGTGGCGAGCGCCTGTAGTCCCAGCTACTTGGGAGGCAGAGGCAAGAGACTCGCTTGAGCCCAGGAACTGGAGGTTGCTGTGAGCTGTAATGCCACATCACTCTAACCAGGGTGACAGCTTGAGGCTCTGTCTCAAAAAAAAAAAAGCCTAAATGGCAGCCAGCAAGGTCTAGGGGTAGAAATAGACACATTCCACCAAGAGGAACAAAGAATTACAGCAGACTTAGTGTCTGAAATGATGCAAGCCAGCCAGCAATGGAGGCACCATTCCATCA
>CAUYON010119307.1:0-11970 GCA_963573935.1 Arctocebus calabarensis
GTTCTATAAGTGAATTTTTAGTCAGCTGAGAACACAGCGTGTTTCAAAAGTTGCCCCTAAATTTGCCATTCATAAGGAAAATGGGAAATTATTACTAAATGTACCTTTATTTACAAAGTATTCATTACAACATTTTACAAAATATTCTGTATGTGTTGGCCACATTTTTTGCAAATGAGGAAAGAGAAATCAATATATGAAAAAGATATCTAAGTGGTGATTCTGGGTGGAGGGATGGTAATTGGTGGGACCTCAGCTACTGGGCATATTACAAGGGTACATGTGAAATCCTTTAAGAGTATAAATGTCTTTTCTTTTTTTTTGCCCTTGGTAGACAGCTCACAGCAACCTCAAACTCTTGTGCCTAAGCGATTCTCTTGCCTCAGCCTCTCAAATTGTTGGGACTACAGGGCCCGGCCACAACACCTGGCTATTTTTTGTTCCAGTTATCATTTGTTGTTTAGCTGGCCTGGGCCGGGTTCCAACCCAGCAGCCTAGGTGTATGTGGCCAGCACCGTAAACACAATGCTATAGGCGCCAAGTTGAGTATAAATGTCTTAACACTACGATTAAGAAAATGAGGTGAAGGCTATGTTGACCAGTTTGATGTAAGCATTTCAAATTGTATATAAAGTCAGCACATGGTAAATGGACAATGCATAAATGCATTGCAAATAAATGCATTAATGTACAGGGTTATGATTTAATAAGAAAAAGAAAAAAAATATCTGCACCTTGTATGTGTATCAAAGCACTATTCACAATAGCAAAGATATAGGATCGACTTAAGTGTCCAGAAACAGAGAACTGGATAAAGGAAAGGTGGCGTAAACACATTTGAAATACTATTCAGCTGTAAAAAAGAAAGAACTCATGTCTTCTGAAGCAACACAGATGGAACTACAGGCCATTATCACAAGTGAAACAACTCAGATGCAGAAAAACTAATACCAAATGTTTTCTCTTATAAGTGTGAGCTCCCCTCCATGTCAACTTTTACAAATAAGTGCATGGGAGTATGATGCAGAAATTTCGTTTGACAAAATCTAACCTCCAGTTTTGATTTTTAAATGTTCTTAGCAATCAAGGAATTCATGGGACTTTGTTTAATCTATTAAAGGACCACTCTGGAAAACATACAGCTAACATCAGAATGATAATAGACATAATGTCTTTCTCTTAAGTACAGACACAAGGCAAGGAGCAAGTCGAGGGAGCTGAACCTATAGTTTTAATTTTCTTCGTGATGGAGGTAATGTCCTCTGCCTATGCCCAGTTTTCAGTCTGTCACTGTGATACAGTTCATAGATACTGCAGAACTATGAAGGAAAAGAAAAGAAAATGGTTCAGTTTGAGCAAGTAATACAAGAGACAATCATTTGTTGGAACTGTTTAAATTCACTAAACACCACGGTGCCAAGTACTATGCATGACATGATGGTACACCTCACAGATATCTGCAGTACTTATCAAACTTTGGTACACATCCAAATCACTTCTTTAAAATGTATGTAACTAGGCCCTGACCCCAAGATTCTATTTTGGTAGGTGTGGAGTGGAATGTGGGAAGTAAGGAATCCATATTTCTGAAAAGCTTCTCTCCATCCCTGACACTGACGCAGGTGATTCCTAGACTGTGTTCAGAGAAATACTGGACCAAGTGCTGTAAGATATCTGGAATCAAACAACCCCAATTTTCTGGAAAGGCATTGCATGGCAATGCTGTCTCCTAGTGCTCAAGCTGCCAGGTTATCTGATGAAATCATTATAGGCCACAGAAATGCAATCTTCACACTTTCTCTGCCTTACCTTCATGACACCATTTTAGTGTAAGCTTCTTCCCTTTTTTTCTGGCTGCTGGTTGGACTTTTTTGACAGTGCACTAGCTCTGTACTGAGACATGTGAAATTGCCAATGGAATGGGCATTTTTGCAGCCCATTCAACTACTGCAATGATACTTGCTTCAGCTTCTCCACCTTTTTGGCCTGTAACTTCTGTGCTCAGTCTCTGGAGTAGTGTAGCAGAGCTGTGTTTGTTGTGGGGTCATTTTCCTTTTTGAACAAGGCTGCATATGTAGAAAACCATGTACTAAATGTGAACCTGAAACAGCTAATCCTTCAAAATGGATCTTGAGTGGCTCACCAGGCTTAAATTTAAAATAAAGCCAAGTCACCATTTTCTGACTAGAGGTGACACATGTACTCTGAATTGACTCAGAAACCTACGTTGGGATGTCTAGACCTCACCCAAGCCAACCAATCAGAGCTCACCGGCACCAACCAATCGTAGCTCACTTGAGTCCACCAATCAGAATTCCCCAGAGTTAACCAATAAGTGCTCATTGGAACAGACCAATCATAGCTCACTTGAGTCCACCAATCAGAATACACCAGAGTCAACCAATCAGTGCTCATTGGAAGAGACCAATCAGGACTCACTTGAGTCAACCAATGAGAAATCACCAGAGTCAGCCAATAAGAGTTCAATGGAGCCAACCAATCAGGGCTCACTTGAGTCCACCAATCAGAAATTGCCAGAGTCAATAAATCAGAGCTCATTGGAACAGACCAATCAGAACTCACAGAGTCAACCAATTAGAAATCACCATAGTCAACCAGTCAGAGTTCATTGAAGCCAAACAATCAGATCTCACTTGAGTCAACCAATTAGAAATCACCAAAGTCAACCAATCAACCAATGAGAAATCACCAGTCAACCAGAAATTACCAGAATCATCCAATCAAAGCTCATTGTACCTGAGTCAAACACTCAGAGCTCATTCTACCAAACTAATCAGTGCTCACTTGAGTTAACCACTCAGAAATCACCAGTGGGGTTTGTGGTTCCAGACCAGAGGATAGGTTTAACCTCTGGTGATTTCCATTCCCAAAGCAAGCATACATGGTGAAATTCTAACAGTGGCTATATTGGCACTTGTTTGCCATGAGTAGGAGGGAAGACAGAAAGAAGTAACACTTAGAGAATATACTGTAATTTCTTTTTTTGGGGGGTGCGAGTGGGATAGGGTCTTACTATGTCACCCTCAGCAGAGTGCAGTGGCATCACAACTCACAGCAACCTGCAACTCTTGGGCTTATGCGATTCTCTTGCCTCAGCCTCTCAGGTATTTGGGACTACAGTCACCCGCCAAAATTCCCGGCTGTTTTTTTTTATTTGGTGGGGCCCAGGTTTCAACCTGCCACCTCTGGCATATGGGGCTGGCACTCCACTCCTTTGAGCTACAGGTGCCGCCCTGCCTGGCTGTTTTTTATTGAAGTTATCATTGCTGTTTTAGCTGGCCTGGACTGGGGGTTCGAACCCACCAGCCTCGGTGTATGTGGCTAGCCTCATAACCACTGTGCTACAGGTACTGAGCCTATTGTGTAAACTTTTGTAAGGAAGATTTTATAAACGAAGGTAGATTTAGCTACATTTTCCCATTTTTCCTGTGCATGATGACCTTTGGAATATATGTGTATATTTCATTAGCCGAAAACGACCTGATTGGGAACCCAGGTAAGAACTTTTGCTATAAAACCCCAATTTTGTCCTCTGAAATTCACCAAAGGCTCCATCTTACAAACTTACTGGGAGATCACCTCTTTCCTCCAAATTCCTTTTCAGATAACTTTTCTTCACACACATTATATTTGTAATTAAAACTATGTAAGTTAAAACCAATTGTGTGCCGTGAATAGATACACTGAAAACTGGCCTAAATTACAATTGTTTGTACCTGCAGTAATTTCCTTTGTACACCCAAAAGGCATCTGAAAGAGCAGCATGATGTCTGACAGGCCCTGAAAAGTGGCACTTGCTGTAAGTAATTTAAATTGAGCACCATTATTATTTATAGATTTATTCTGTTAAAAAACTAGAAGCAAAGGCCTGAAAGCTTCAAGCTGTTGCTATACACTTTTGGTGCCTGTGTTTATGTACTTTTTTTCATTTGTATCTTGGTCGTTATAGTTTCTTGGATCAGTAACCACTAGAAGACGTGGCTCCTGAAATGCTGCCTGGACCTGACTGGTGAAAGTTCCAGGAGTGAAGCGACCATCAATAGGAGTGCCACCAGTGGCAGCAGTAAACTTCTGCACAGCTGCTGACCAGTATTCCTGGTGGATATGACACTGACTTCAGCAGGGTTTGCAATGGTAACAATGGCACGAGCTGCCCACAGAAACTTTTCGCAGGTCCTCTTCAGATTTATGATGGAGATGCCATCACTTTTCTTTTTGTAGATATACTGTTTCATTTGGAAGTAAGGTTGGTGCCACCTAAGTGAGTTCCTACTGCTAAGAATTTGTAGACATCCTCCTCCTTCATTTGTAGGACATGAAGAGATCTGGACATAGTGAAAGTTTCCCTTTAAATTACTGTGGGCCTCCAAAACAATGCTGCTTGGACCCTCCCTGAGAAGTGCTGAAAGAGGAGCCTACAATATTTAAAACAGAGATGGTAGGAAATAAATGTTAAATGTAGTAATGACCTATGATAGAATTTCAATCCTGTGGCAGACTGGGGGAAAGGAGTGGAAGCTACTGAGATGTAGGGACATGGAGAGAGGAGATAAAGGAAAACTGTAGCAATTTTGCTGATATATCTTGTTGACAGCTGACCTATAAAGGAACTCAATCTCTATATAGTTTCCTGGAAACAACCCTCTTAAGACACCACTGGGTGTTGCTGATGAGCCTTTATTGTTCATCATTTAGTCTAAAACGTCTGGTCTAAAGAGCATCTTGTTCCTGAGAAGTAGATACCCCTGTAAAGTGCTCTATGGATATAACTGTGCCTCCAGGAGCACAGCTGGACTTTGGCAAGGCCACAAGGCTTGGTTAAAAAATACGATAGAAGTAGCTAATAGTTGGCCAGATCTATTTGTAGCCTTAGCAATTCTTCCTTCTCTTGTCTCTCTGGGTACTGAGTTCAATCTAGTGCGATCAATGAGAGTGTTTGGCTGAGAGTTTTCTTTAAAATCACAGTTTTGCCTTCAGGAAAAATAATCACATTTTTAACTCAAAAAGCAATAGTAATGGACAGCCATCCTTGTGTGTTCAACAAGAATCGGCAAAGCACCTATTTTGTATGCAGTACTGTGCTCTGTCCTGTGTCTCCTTGCTCCAGCAGGTCCCTTTGCTAGGAATGGATGGCTGCCTCCTACTCTTGTCTTGTAAGACAAACCTTAAATTTTCACTCCTCAGTATTTCCCAGTCTTAAGTGACCCATTCACCAATCACTCCCCATCACATTACCCAATTTTATCTTCATCATAATGCTTTTGAGAAGCTGAAGTTATCATATTTGTTTTCTTTCTCTCTCCCCTCTCCTTCTTTCTGTCTCTCACTCTCCTTCCCACTCCCTTTAACGTAAGCTCTATTAAGAAAGCTTGTCTTGTCTGCCTTGTTCATTTCTATATCCCCAGTGAGCCAGTGAGGAGCCACCCAATAAGTATCTGGGAAATAAATGAGTAAGACGGTCGGAAGATAGGAATTGTTTTTTTTTGTTTGTTTGTTTTGTTTGTTTGTTTTTGTAGACAGAGCCTCATTATTTCACCCTCGGTAGGGTGCTGGGGCATCACAGATCACAGCAACCAGTAACTCTGGGGCTTAACAGATTCTCTTGCCTCTGCCTCCCACGTAGCTGAGACTACAGGCACCCACCAGAGTACCCAGCTATTTTTTTGTTGTTGTTATTGTTGTCATTTTTCCTTAGCTGCCCTAGGCCAGGCTCAAACCCGCCAGCCTCAGTGCATGTGGCTGGCACTGTAATCCCTGTGCTGAGGACACCGAACCAAGGAAGATAGGAATCTTAACCAGGTCTTAAAAGACATGGTCATGGATCAAAAGAAGACGTGGTTTTCCAGATAAGGACAGAAGAGTAGAAGAGTTAATGACCTATGTGTTCTGGGGCTCTGTGGGGAGCAGCCAGCTCATAACCCAGGGGCCAGGTTAGAGAGCAGTTAAGTGCTCTCATTAGAAAGATGGGAAAGTATGGAGGGAACTAACAAAAGCAGGTAGCACAGAAAGCCAAAGATTCTAGGATGAGGATGTACTTAATCTAAAAAAGCAGTGAAATAAATCATCTGGTTATTGAATTCAAAGAAATGATGAAAACAACATTTAACAGTGTTTACCCCAAAAGAACAGGCAAGAGTAAATATTTGCTGCTCAAGAACATCCCTGGAAAAGACAAACTGAAACAGAAAAACACCTTTGTCTTCTCATGTTTCTCTTTCCCCTTCTATATAATAGAAATTTATGATACCATAACAGTTCTATTGTCAGGCACTAATCCATACAGCAACCTCATAAGAAGTAGGGTAGGAACTGTCATTAGCCCCACTGAGAAGATTAAGAAATGGAGCCTTGGGGAGGAGGTCACATAATTCAAACCCAAATCTGTCCTGGAGCTCTGTTAACTACCATCTATAACACAGGAGTTTAAAAGGTAAAATCCCATTTGTAAGCTTACTAGGAGGAGATGCCACTTACAAAAGGCAAATATATAACATTATAATAGATTTCTAGATACAGAAGTCTGGCAGGTTCCAACCTGGCCCTGACCCGCTAAACAATGACAGCTGCAACAAAAATAGCAGCTGGGCATTGTGAGGGCGCCTGTAATCCCAGCTCGAGGAGGCTGAGGCGAGAGAATCACTAAAGCCCAGAGTTTGAGTATGCTGTGAGGTGTGACTCCATGACACTCTATCCACAGTTTCATAGTGAGACTTCATTTCAAAACAAACAACAAACAACTCATTCATCCATCAGATATTTTGCAAATGCCTGTGGTGCTAGGAACTGTAGTCAGCTTTGAGATAAAAAAGACAAACAATGCTTCACAGAGAGTGGGAAGGGTAGCCAGGAGAGGGGATATAGTATGAACATTATTTGATAATACAATAAAGTGACTATAATCAACAATAAGTAAGGCAGTACTCTAAAGTAGAATAATTAAACGAGTGAAACTGAAATGTTCCTAGCACAAATACATGATAAATGCCTCAGATGATAGATATTCCTGTTATTCCAATTTGATTCACATGCATTGTATGCCTGTATCGAAACATCACATATACCCTATAGATATATATAACTAGTATGTACCAATAATTAAAAATAAAACGTTTTAAAAAGATAAATAATCCTTGCTCTTAAGAGACTTACACTTGGGTAATAGAAGGTAACAAACAAAAGTAATGCATTGTTACAAGTACTATGATACAATAGGAGCCCAAAGAAGAGAGTCAAAAAATCTTTGTGTGAGAGTTAGGAAAGTCATCATAGAGGAAGTGGGAAGTAGTGAGATCCAAATTAGTTATATTGGAGAGTGTCAAGTGAATACTTGTAGTGAGTTAAGGTAGGGTAGAAAATGGAAAATAGTGTATAAAGATTTTTTTATTATGAAGTATAATACATATGGAAAAGTGCATAGAAAGTAAACGTACAGTTTTATGTATTGTCACAAAGTCACTACAAACAAATTCTTCACCACCACTCAGGGCCTCACCAGGACCCCAGATATGCCTCCATGCCTTCTCACAATTACTTCCCCTGTCTTCTTCACCAAAGGACACTATCATCCTTTTTAATAATTTCAGAATATTAGGAGTACACATTTTGTTTACATGCCTTGTTTTTGCACCAATTGAATCAAGCTTATAAGCAGCCCTCCACCTAGACTGTGTTCACTCTTTCTTTCAAAAGCAGAGATTAGTTTTACCTGCTTTTGAAGTCCATATGAATGGAATCAAACAGTATGTGCTCTTTTTCTATCTGCTTTCTTTGGTTTCACCTTGTAATGATGAGATTCATTCATGTAGTTATGTGCATAGTCCATGTGCATACCATGCTATTGTTCTGAAGATTGCACCTTTATTTTTTTTCATTGCACTGTTTGTAGGAATTCGGATGGCTTTCATTTTGACATATCACAGATAATACTGCACTGAATATTCTTGGTGCGCTTATACATACATAACTCTTTGGTATATGCTTAAGGGTAAAATAACTAGGTCACATGGCATGTATATGTGCTCAACTTTATTAGATAATGCCAACCTGTTTTCTACAGTGATTGTACCAACATGCCCTTTCACAAGTAGTGTTTGAGATTTCCTGTTGCCCTTCATCCTTTACCAACACTTGGCATTGTCCATCTTTTTAGTTTTAGCTATTTTGAGGAGTATGTATTACTATTGCATGGCTTTAATTTGCATATTTCTAGTTACAAATGAGGCTGAGCACTTGTTCATATGCTTATTGTCCATTAGGTTATGTTCTTTGATGAAGCATGTGTTTGTCTCTTTCCCAATTTCCAACTATTTTCTAAATTCTCAGTCCTGCATTTTATCTCTTCAAGCATATGAAGGATAGTTATTTTGAAGTTCAGGTCTTATATCTCCATTATATGGAGTGCTTATGAGACTATTTCTATTGTCTATTGCTTGTCTTAGTTTTTGTTCACAACATTTTGTGTTCTCTTGTATGTGGTTATTTCTGGGTGAGTGTTGAACACTGTCTATGAACAATGCAAAAATAATTAGAGGGCTAGAATGAAGTCGCCTTACTCAGACAGCCTTCTCGAAAGTGGCTAGAACCCCTAACAATATGGAATTATCTTAAGCTAATTTCAATGACTGAGATTATGAGAAACAGGACTTTAATTCCTATGAGAGATTATTTTGAAGGATCAATACTACTATGAAATCAGTATATGATCACCTACACATTCATAGGAACGGTAAAACATAACTATAGTCCAGAAAGAAGGAGGGGAAAGAAGAGAGGGGAGGGGAGGAGGGAGATCAGGAGGGGGGAGGGTTTCGGGGGATCCAACCTAATTTTCATCATGCAATTAAACATGTCTATACTATTAAGAATAGATTATAAATGTTTTCACCACAACAAGTAAGTAAGCATGGAGACCGTTACATTAAACATCAGTTAGTGGTAAGCATTCCACATTGCATATCAAAACAGTAATTCAGCTTTTCAGCACTAACTTTACCTCTTACCACTAGAGGGAGGTATGTGGTTGCTCTATTCTTTGCAAAATAGATGCTTTTATTTCAGAGGTAGTCATTCTCAAAATTCCTTTTGTGGTATTAAATTCTTTCATTTATTAGTCAAAGGTAAGATAATTACACTTGTTTAATGAAGCACGTCTTATGCTTTTCCGTCATCTTCAATTTTTAATAAATGTGTGTTAGATACTAAGTGCAACATGTGTATGTGTGTTTTCTTAATTCTTTATGAAATTGTTACTGTGTGCATTAATGCATTTATAGGGTACAATGTGCTGATTTACACAATGATACAATGTTGACTGTAGTCTCAACTACCTGAGAGGCTGAGGCAAGAGAATTGCTTAAGCCCAAGAGTAGCAGGTTGCTGTGAGCTGTGATGCCACAGCACTCTGCCGAGGGCGACATAGTAAGTCCCTGTCCTAAACCCCGCCCCCGCCCCTTAAAAAAAGTTACAGTATATTCTCTAAGTGTTGACCTCTTTCTGTTTTATCTCCTACTCATGGTAAACAAGTGCCAATACATCCACTGTTAGAATTTCACCAGGTATGGCTGTTTTGGGAACCAAAAACACCTGGGTTCAACCTATCCTCCTGACAGGAACCACAAACACTGCTGCTGATTTCTGATTGGTCGGCTCCAATGAGCTCTGATTGTGTGACTCTGATGAGCTTTGATTGGTCGACACTGGTAATTTCTGATTGGTTGGCTACAGCGAGGTCTGATTGGTTGACTCTGGTGATTGCGCATTGCTTGGCTCTGGTGATTTCTGATTGGTTGACTCTGGACTCTGGAGATTTCTGAATGGTTGACTCAAGTGAACTCTGATTGGTGGATTGCAATGAGCTCTGATTGGTTGACTCAGGTCCAATGAGCTCTGATTGGTTGATTCTGGTACTTTCTGTATGACTCTTTTGATTTCTCATTGGTTGATTGGTTGACTTTAGTGGTTTCTAATTGGTTGATTCAGTGAGATCTGATTGTTTGGCTCCGTTAGCTCAGAGTGGTTGACTCTGGTGATTCCTGATTGGATGACTCTTGTGAGCTCTGATTGGTCTGTTCCAATGAACTCTGATTGGTTGACTCTGGCAATTTCTGATTGGTTGACTCAAGTGAGTACTGATTGGTTGGCTCCATTGAACTCTTATTGGCTGACTCTGGTGATTTCTAATTGATTGACTCAAGTGAGCTCTGATTGGTTGACTCCAGTTTTTCTGATTGGTGGACTCAAGTGAGTTATGATAGGTTGGTGCTGGTGAGCTCTGATTGGTTGGCTCAGGTGCGGTCTAGACATCCCAACTTTGAACAGAAATGTGGGTTTCTGAGTCATTTCAGAGTACATGTGTCAATGCCAGTCAGAAAATGGGCAATTGGATTTATTTTAAATTTAGGCCCAGTGAGCCACTCAAGATCCATCTTGAAGGATTAGCTGTTTCAGGTTCACATTTAGTACATGGTTTTCTACATATGCAGCCTTGTTCAAAAAGGAAGATGATCCCCACAACAAGCACAGCTCTGCTGCACTACTCCAGAGACTGAGCACAGAAGTTACAGACCAAAAATGGAGAAGCTGAAGCAAGTATCATCTCAGAAGTTGAATGGACCACAAAAGTGCCCCTTCCATTGGCAATTTCACATGTCTCAGTACAGAGCTAGTGCACTGTCAAAAAAGTACAACCAGCAGCCAGAAAAAAGGGAGGAAGCCTACACTAAAATGGTGTCATGAAGGTAAGGCAGAGAAAGTGTGAAGATTGCATTTCTGTGGCCTATAATGATTTCATCAGATAACCTGGCAGCTTGAGCACTAGGAGACAGCATTGCCATGCAATGACTTTCCAGAAAATTGGGGTTGATTCCAGATGTCTTACAGCACTTGGTCCAGTATTTCTCTGAACACGGTCTAGGAATCACCTGCGTCAGTGTCAGGGATGGAGGGAAGCTTTTCAGAAATATGGATTCCTTACTTCCCACATTCCACTCCAGACCTACCAAAACAGAATCTTGGGGTCGGGGCCTAGTTACGTACATTTTAATGAAGTGATTTGGATGTGTACCAAAGTTTGATAAGTACTGAAGATGTCTGTGAGGTGTACCATCATGTCATGCATAGTACTTGGCACCGTGGTGCTTAGTGAATTTAAACAGTTCCAACAAATGATTGTCTCTTGTATTACTTGCTCAAACTGAAGCATTTTCTTTCCTTTTCCTTCATAGTTCTGCAGTATCTATGAACTGTATCACAGTGACAGACTGAAAACTGGGCATAAGCAGAGGACATCACCTCCTTCACGAAGTAAATTGAAACTATAGGTTCAGCTCCCTCGACTTGCTCCTTGCCTTGTGTCTGTACTTAAGGGAAAGACATTATGTCTATTATCATTCTGATGCTAACTGTATGTTTTCCAGAGTGGTCCCTTAATAGATTAAAGAAAATACCATGTATTCCTTGATTGCTAAGAACATTTAAAAATCAAAACTGGAGGTTAGATTTTGTCAAATGAAATTTCTGCATCATACTCCCATGCACTTATTTGTAAAAGGTGACATGGATGGGAGCTCACACTTATAAGTGAAAACATTCGTATTAGTTTTTCTGCATCTGAGTTGTTTCACTTATGATAATGGCCTGTAGTTCCACCTGTGTTGCTTCAAAAGACATGAGTTCTTTCTTTTTAACAGCTGAAGACTATTTCAATTGTGTATACGCCACCTTTCCTTAATCCAGTTCTCTGTTTTTGGACACTTAAGTCAATCCTATATCTTTGCTATTGTGAATAGTGGTTTTTTTTTTAATTAATTAATTTTTTTTTTAATTGAATCATAGCTGTGTACATTAGTTCAACCATGGGGTACAGTGTGGGGGCTTCACATGCAATCTGAGATATTTTATCAACCTGATTGACATACCATTCATGATATTTTCTCGTTTACTATATGAAAA
>CAUYON010119310.1:0-12486 GCA_963573935.1 Arctocebus calabarensis
GATCAAGGAAATGCCATGAAGGATATCTGTAACAGTATGATCAAAATATTTCTGAATGTATATGAATCGTGCCCTGTGATTGCACCAATGTACATAATTATGATTCAATAAAATTATTAAAAAAAAAAAAAAAAAAGAACAAGGGAGGCTGCGGAATAGCTGTGCAGAAGGAAACAGCAAGCTTTCTAAGATGGGTTGTGGAAAGCACATGGAGACACAATAAGAGACAAGATGAGCCAAAGGTGACTTTGAAGTTTGAAATCTGGAAGAATGAAATGTTACTAAAAGGTAAAATTTGTAGGGGATGTAGACTGTTTTGTAAAGGAAGGTGATGTTTGGAAAATAAAGACCTCATACACTCTCTCCACCAACTCAGGAATTAGCTATGATTGGTGGGATTTGATTTCAGCTTTGCTTAAACAACTTTTGTTGGTCAGTGTGGTGGCTCATCCCTGTAATCTCAGCACTCCAAGAGATCAAAACAGGTGGATCACCTGAGCTCAGGAGTTCAAGACCAGCCTGAGCAAGAGTGAAACCCCATCTCTACTATAAATAGAAAAATTAGGTGAGCATCATGGTGGGTTGCCTGTAGTCACAGCTACTTGGGAGGCTGAAGCAAGAGAATTGTTTGAGCCCAAGAATTTGAAGCTGCTGTGAGCTATGACACCACAGCACTCTATCCAGGGCAAGAGAGTGAGACTCTGCCTCAATTTTTTTTAGTTCTCCTTATGTAAATAAAAATCAAAGGTTATTAATCCACATTGAAAACCATCAAATATCTTCCAGTGTAGTACTCAAAGTACAAGTATGGGAATCATTGGGAAAAGATACTCTAGTCCCAGGAATAAGATAAAATAATGATTTCTGTGACTAACTTCAATATAATGGGTTAAGCAAGTTGGTGGCTAGAATCAGGGGAATGTTAGAGTGGGTCTGGAAAATGAAAATATAATCCAAACTGAAAGGAAGATTGGTAATGAAAACTTATCTGGCAGAACTGTAGAACAAATACAGAGGAGGCGGCAAAGGGGATCATTGTAACAGACAACGTTTTTACTAGTAGTTTACCAGGCAGACTGAGGTTACTTAGTGTAGTTAGTCAGCCTGAGAAGAAGATGGTGAGTATTTGGATTCAAAGACCACAGAGGTATGTGCTATCATTTCTGCTCAAGTTCTTGCCTCTGATTAATAGCGACATATGTTTGGTGATGTATGAAGGATCCCAGCCATTCCACTGTGATCAGGCCACTGAACCTGATATTGGAGGAGCACAGTTCAATAGGGAGTTCAGATTCCTGGATAAATTATTGGTATCATGAAAGCATGAAATGGCTTGATAAGTGGGGGGAAGAGAGGGCTGAACGGGGAGAGCATCTGTGAACTCAGTAGAGAGAAGGGAAGCCGCAGAGCGAGTGTGCCCGAGGTGCAGATTCCTGGTGGGGGTGGGGAAGGGTCTGTTATGTTTTTCATTTCAGCCTCCTCTAAAGCCAAACACAATGTTGGGTTTGGAGGAGATGCTTAATAAATTGAATTGAATGACACTGACCCAGAATAAAGGCAGTCCAACACCCAATGTAGACTATTTTTTCTTGAAAAAGCCACAAGTTACAAGATTCATGGACCCTCACAAAGATATTTAAGTTCTGAAAAAAATTGCAATGCTTCAGGAAGCATGAAGTGGGATCCTCAAATCTGTAAGGGCAAGCGTGTCTTTTCAAATAAGGAGAGGTGTTATTATGGCAAGACGATACATAGCTCCACAGCCACTGCAGGAATGAGAGCAGAGAGGCAGCCTGCAGTGACCATTCTTTATTCTTGAAAGAATCCCAGAGTTAAGAAAAGACATATCAGGGAAGACCTAGCAAGTCATTGATTTCTCTTATCTGAAACTATAACAAGTACGGTGCAGTAAATACGTTTACATAACATACCTCAGAAGTTCTTTCACGTCAAAGAGGAGGTATTAAGGAGGCAGATCAAAATTTCATCACCTCCAAATGAGGAAAGGTGCTGTAACTAGAGTACATATAAAGACCATTTACAAAGTCCACTTCTCAGCTCAGTCTTCCTAAGCTCTTCCAGCAGTGTTTCCCAGTGGTCAATACTTCGTGATTAAATATTGGCAGGGACAGCCAGTTTCCTTTTTTATCATTGAATCAGAAGGCTTAGGAAAAATTGTTCTTAAAGAGGACTAACAGAAAAATCTGCCTGTGTTTTCAGAATCACCTTTTAGGTCATTAAATAATATATGTATCTGTGATGCTGGAGTCTTCAGTTGTAAAGGATATCGCTGTCTTCATTCTTTGACTTTAACTTTTCTTCCTTGTCAAGTTTGTCCCTGTTCAGGAAGATTTCCGTCATAGTCCATAGACATTTTATTGGATGAAAGCTCCAGAAAAATTAATTGAAGAATACTTTCCCCATCAAAATGCATTTAAGAATTGCCTATAATATATTATAATAAGGCACAAACAGATGTATGAGTATTTCTTAATAAACTTCATTTCAAGTATTGTTAATATTTTAATAGTGATGGGAAAATTAATTTTTTCAGAATGCATATTATATATCTACAATGCAGAGGCCATTCTTATTTGTTCTTAATTTTACTGATGAGACAATCGAAGTCTAGATGAAGAGAGCCCGAAGTCACAGAACAAATTAGTTTCCATATTCCTGAAGGCATACACTCAACTCGGTAATCAAATATCTGGAGGTGATGCTCACTAAATTGAATTGAATTGGCACTAACCCAGTGTACATCAAGAAATAATAGATTTTAATTTTACACCATCAATAACAGTAAACAGCTGAGCTATAATAAGGTATTTATAAGACTCACTATAAAACATAACTGAGCAACATGTCTCAACAGCAACATATAACATATTATGGAAATTTAAAATGAATGTGTAGGCAGTTGCTTTGTTCAGTTCTCGATACTTTATAAAATTTTTCAGTTCAGAAAAGCTCTAACAACTGATTCCCAGTAGATGCACAATACATTTAAAAACCTAACAAAAGGTGTGTTTCATTTTAGAAAAACAATATGCATTATCTTATTTAAAGATTTATTGATAAAAATCAGAATTGGTTCTTTTCATTTGGTTTAGAAAAAAGTAAAAATTCCCTTAGGAAATTTTCTTTGCTATCCTCTAGGCTGAACAACTTGGTTTTGTACAGATTAATAATCCTAGAATTTTATCCTCAAAGAAATGTTTAATAGCGTGATGGATTACAGTGAGGTGCAAGCGATTTCTATGAAACGTTATCTTTTATTTGCTTTCAACACAACAAAAGTCAGTCTCATATAATTGTAGTCTCCCCTCCTCAGTGTGGTTTCCATTACTCTGAGTTTATCACGAAGAAGAATGATGCTTTGATTAAAAAAGGAACATTGCAGTTGCTGCAGTCCAGCTTCACCTTTCTTTTTCTCTTTTCCTCATGAATGTGTCAGAAAGCAACAGTAAAATACATCATATTATAACAATGGTGCAAGAGTTGCTATGTGTCTTCAGTACCTCATGAAACATTCACATAACATCGTTAACCATTGCCACACATACTGTCATTAATCCTTAGTTTTCCTTCTTGGGAAAAATGTAATATGCAAAAAAGAGGCAAGGTCTATCAACTTCTAACTTGTCAACCTAGAATTATTAACTGATGAGTATGATTTTAAGATTTCAGTAGAAAGGGCAAATAAAAACTCTAATGCATTCAGCCTCTCCTTGCTATCCTTTTCTATCTTCACAATCACTGTTCTGGTTCAGTGTCTCATCATTTCGGACCCAATTTATTGCAATGGTCCTTTAGTTGATTTACCTGCTTCCCATGTCTTGCCTTTGGAATGCATCCTTCACATGGCCCAAACAGTGCTTCAGGTCCGCACTCATCTCCCTCACTGACAGAGCATCCAAGACTTTTGAGTTCTTGGCATTCTCTACCTCACTCCCACCCTTATCCTTCCAGAGGAAACATCCTCATACTCTGGTTCTACTCTCAGTGTTCCTAGACACCAAGGTCATCTGGGTCTAGCCTCCTTTGCCTTTCCCATCATTGCATTTTTTCTGGGCTTCATCACATTTCCTACTCATGTTGTATGATTGTCATTGATTCGAAAAGGACCTTTTACTGATAAATCTTGATGAGTTTCCAGTGGGTTCAACTTAACTCATATTGCAGAATATACACAGAAATTTGTATTTCAAAATACTGGGATTTCTCACCCCTCATTCTTTAAATTTTAATTATTTTTTTGGTATTGTTCCAATGAGACAATTTCTGGCACTTTTAGTGGCCACCATTTTATGTATTTTTGATCACATTAAGTGTATAAAAGCCAGTTTACTATTCACAAAGTACTGTCTGAGTGTTTTGGAATACTGGAAGCATTTCCAGGCAAAATGAAGTGCATCATTCCTAAATTAAGACTAAACATTATTACTGGCATGAACAATTGTGAATATCATCCATGAGCAGGGGTCTACATATGACATTGAAACATTAAGTGAGGAATTAGTTATATGAGCATACCGTTTAGAAGCTATGTTTGGAAACAGTCCATGTATGAATAATGAGAAAACATATTAGTCTGTGTGGGGAAAAAAGAATGGGAACATATAAATCCATTAATACGATTGGCTCTTATTTTAAATTTAAAAAGGTATTCAGAGACTGAGCAGAAACTGGTTTTTCCATTTCTTCTTGCCATTGTATTTAGTTGAAGCAAAATTTGAAAGCCATATAGGCACATTCACTCAACAATGTAGAATTTCATCTAGCTAGGTACTGTCTGTACACAGCCCTTTATCTAAACCCTTAAGAGCAGAAGTGCTTTGGAATGCAAGATTTTTTAAATCTGAAGAAAGTAAAATAGTGCATGCATCTTCTATTATAAAATACCTGCCAGGGGGATTTTTGGGCAGTATCCTATAATCAAATACATTAAAGTGTCAGCAGTGAAAATCGTGACCATTCACTTAGGAATAATAAAGTGTATAAATAATCTTATGTCAAGATAAGTCAGGTTTTGTAGCCAAAGGAGTGACAGAGATAGTTTGTGTTTTTTTCTGACTTTTTAGATTTCAGAATTGTAATTAAAGGTTTGTGGATTTGTGATGTCCAGTGAAAAATAAAACATAGTCTCAGCTGCCAGAGAACTCACAAAATGGTTGATACTTAACTAATCCATTCTGGTAGAGCCATAGTGATGTTAAAATATTGAAATTTTTTCAAGTGATTAAGCAAACATTGTCCCAAGCCTATTAAAATCTCTCCCCTCCCATATATTTGTTCCTTGAAGTTTTGGTGCCTTGCCTGTGCCAGGATCCAACAATTAAAAAAAGAATGCCTGGCTCTGCAGCCAGCCTCTGTGGTGATGGCCATGCCACTCATTTAAAAGGTACATATTCCTTTTGAAATCATAAGATAGTAAATTTTTTTCCAGTAGAGCCAGAGGATTTTTGACAAGATGAAGAGAGAACTAAGGAGTCTCACTTCTTTTTATTTTTACCTCTGATAGATCAGAGGTTTCAGTAAGCAGAGAACAAATGAATTTATTTGTCACAATAAACCCTAAGTCTTTGCTACTCTGAGACAACTAATCTCCAGAAGAGTAAGTAGGGAAGAAAGATCCTGGGTAGGGGCCTCTTCTGTCATCTTCTAGACATGGTAAACCATGGATTTCATGGACAAATTCATTATGTTTATCTCAGATATAGGGAATTCCATAATCCTCTTTGAAAAGTTTTTTTTTTTCGATAGATATTAATTTTCAACATAGAATAATGGAGAGAGATTATGACTTAATAAAAGAGCTACTGTGGAAGACAAGCTGTTTCAGTTGAGGTTCCCTTTACCAACCAGCCTGGAGCTGCTCTAGAAGGAAATGTAGGCCCATGAGTGAGCATAACTGGGGGCAGCTGAAGAACCATCCAGCTGAGCCCAACCCATAGAACTGTGAGCTAAGTAAATGGTCGGTGCTTTAAAACACTAAGTTTTGGAATGGTTTGTTAGGCAGCAAAAGCTGATACGTAGGCAAAAGGTGAAAAGGTGTTATTAAAGATTCTGAAGGAAGTAACTTGCTCTTTTAGTAGATAAAGAAAATAAAGGGCTGTAATATTGAAATATTGCCTAAGTTTAAAAAACAAATCAAAACACATAGGTTTAGTCCACCAATACTTAATCAAGGAACCCAGAACACTTACTGAATTCTCAGCATTACCACCCTAGCAAAGACCCCACTTAGAAATCCGCACCTGCACTGCCACTCAGCAACCATTGCTGGCAGTGCTCACTGCAGGCCTCATGATTGCACAACAGGCACCATGATTGCACAGATGTTGTCTCAAGTATGTACTTGGCAATGCAAAAATCTTATTCATGTCCTAAAGTATGACAATAGGTCAAAATGCAATAGTATATTGAGAACCTATTGTATTGTATTCATAATGTCCATAGCAGTCATGTTTTTCTTGCATAAGTTTTTACTTAGGACTTTTTTTAATTCTCTTTTATTAGGGGTGATTTGCTAGATGTAGCTTAGCATTTTCTCTTTATGTGATATTGCTCATATCAAATATTAAAAACCCAACTCAATAAAATCATATTTGATGACAGGATTTGAAAATTAAATGAGATTACATATTGCTAAACCAATGTAATAAATTATAAATTGTTTATTGTAAAAGACTCTAAGATTTCTGTTGTGTATTTTCTGTTGAATTTGATCACCACTGATGGCTATAAATAGGATGCACCTACCTGTCCCCTCCCTGCCAGGTAAACCAAAGGTAAGGTCAGCGGCCTGAGTATACACTAATTACCATTTTTTAAAAATGTAAAACCACTAACCTGGATACAGTCTTCTTAGTAAAGTATCTCAGAAATGGAGAAAGAAGAATCCAATGTACTCAGATCTAATATGAAGACAGTAGAATAACTCAAGACATAAGAGAATAACTCAAATCAATTCAAGGTGGGACTCAGGGGAATGAGGGAGCAGAGAGTGGGGAGGGAGGAAGATGAGGGACAAGGTGTATCGCACACCTCTTGGGGTGGGGACACAATTATAAGATGGACTTTACCTAACAAATGCAATCAGTATAACCTAGTGTTTTGTACCCTCAATAAAATATAGGAAAAAAAGGAAAATCATATTTTATTGTATTTTTAAGTAATTAATGGCTAATGTAAATTGACAAGTAAAAATTATGTATACAGGGTGTCTGTAAAGTTCAATAGTGTGCAACTTAAATTGTACACTATTTTAAATGACACACAAACTTTATGGCCACCTTGTATTTCTCATGTACAATATGAAGTTTTATAATACAGATGTATTTGGAATGACTAAATACGTTTATGTACTCTATCAAAATATATACTAATTAGGATTTTTTGCTGATAAATGCTCCCTATTCTAAATTAGCATGAGAACCAATACAGAATAGTACTTAAAAACATGGGTTCTGGAATATGATTGCCTTTGTTTATTTTTTGTAAAAAGCTTTATTGAGATAAAATTCATATGTTATACAATTCACCCACTTAAAATTTATAATTCAATAGTTTTTAGTGTATCCACAGAGTTAGATAACAATTAGCACAATCGAGTTTAGAATAGTTTTAACAACTTTACTGACATACCATTGACATAAAATTTTATGCATTTAAGATGTACAACTTGATGTTTTGATGTACATGTACATATAAATTGGGAAATGATCACCATATTACAGCTGATTAGAACATCTGTCACCTCTACATAGTTACTATCTGTGTATTGTGAGAAGATTTAATTTATCATCTATCCCTTTAGGAAAATTCCCATATACAATATAGCATATTTTAAAAATTTTCAGAATATTATGGGGGTACACACATTTTGGTTACATGGTTTGCTTTTGTATATTTTTAAGTCAATGTTGTGAGTCCCTCACCCAGAAAGTGTGTGATGTACCCATGAGGTGTTTACTCATTCCCTCTTCCCCTCTCCCACCTACTTGAATTCCATTGACTTTTGCCTTTATATGTGCATGTAAGTGTTGATCAACTAATTCCAATTTAGTATTGAGGACATGTGGTGCTTCTTTTCCATTCTTGCAATACTATACTTAGGAGAAAGGTCTCCAATTCTATCTAGGTTGTTACAAAAGAATCTAGGTCAGTTGGTCATGGTGACTTATGCCTATAATCTTAGTACTCTGGGGAGGCTGAGACTGGTGGACTGCTTGAGCTCAGGAGATGGAGACCAGCTTGTGCAAGCATGAGACCCTGTCTCTACTAAAAATAAAAAAATCTAGCTGGGCATTGTGGCAGGCACCTATAGTCCCAGCTACTTGGGAAGCTGATGCATGAAGATCACTTGAACCCAAGAGTTTGAGGTTGCTGTGAGCTATAATTAGGGCATGGCACTCTAAAGAGGGTGATGGAGTGAGACTCTGTCTCAAACAAAAAAAAAAAGGGAAAAAAACTAGGTCACCATTTTTTTTAACTACCACCATGCTGTGCATTAGATCTTCAGAACTTCATCTTGCATAACTGAAACTTTGTACAAACATTATTCCTTACCTTCCTCTCCATGAGCCCCTGGCAGCTGACCATCCTATTTTCTCTTCTTCTATTAGACTATTTTATATTCCACACATATGTGAGATCATGCAGTATTTCCCTTCTGCATCTTATTTAGTATGCCTTTCAGCTCAATCCAAGGAAAAATTTTCTTTTCATAAGGTTGAATATTATTTCATCATATAGGTAGTATATATGTGTGTGTCATATTTTTTATTCATTAATCCATTGAATAACATTTAGGTTGTTTCCTATATTGGCTACTGAGAATAATGCTACAACAAAACATATGAGAGCAAATATCTCTTCAAGATCTTGTTTTGACTTTCTTTGATTATATACCTTACAGTTGGATTACTAGATTATATGGTAGTTCTATTTCTAACTTTTTGAGGAACCTATATACTGTTTTCCATGATGGCTCCACCAATTACTTTCCCATTGATAGCATACAAATGTTCTCTTTTTTCTACATCCTCTTCCATATTTGTTGTCTTTTGTCTTTTTTGATAAGTATCCTAGCGTGAGATACTATATTTGTTTTTTAATTTGCATTTGCTTAATGATTAGAGATGCTGCATGGCTTCTCATGTGCCTGTTGACCATATGAATTTCTTCTTGAGAAGTGTCTGTTTAGGTCCTTTGCCTATTTTTAATTAAAGTGTTTGATTTTATGCTATTGAGTTGTGTCATTTATTTTGCATGCTAACTGCTTGTCAAATATATGGATTGGCAATGGTTTTCTCATTCCGCAGGTGGCCTTTACATTTTGTTGTCTGCTTCGCTATGCAGAGATTTGCAGTTTGTTATAATCCCACCTGTCTATTTTTGCCTTTGCCGCCTGTGCTTCTAGTGTGATAACTGGAAAAACATTGCCAAGAGAAGAGGTCAAGATCGTTTTTCCACATGTTTTCTTCTAGAAGTTTCATAGTTTCAAGTTTTCAATCAAAGATTTTAATGCACTTTGAGTTTATTTTTGTGTGTGCAGTGAGATACGGGCTCGATTTCATTTTTTTGTTTGTTTGTTTCTTTTTGCAGTTTTTGGCCCGCGCTGTGTTTCAACCCGCCATCTCCGGCATATGGAGTTAGTGCCCTACTCCTTTGAGCCACAGGTGCCACCTTGATTTCATTCTTTTCCATGAGGATATCCACTTGTCCCCTTACCACATCTTAAAGAGATCATGTTTTCTCTGCTGTGTTCTTCACACTTTTTGTCAAACATCAGTTGACTATACATGCGTGGGTTTACGTCTCAGGGTTCTGTGCAGTAGATTCTGAGATCAGGTAGTGTGAAGCCTCCAGCTTTGTTCAGGGATATTAGCTTAAGGTCTTCTCTTCTTACACTTTTCTTTGCCTGGCTTTGGAATCAAGCCACTTAACAATAAATTTAGCAGAGTTCTCCTTTCTTCTGTTTTTCAAAAGAATTTTAAAACGATTGGTGTTTGTTCTTCTTTAAATGTTTGGTAGGATTTACTTGTGAAGCCATCTGGTTTTGGGCTTTTCTTTGTTGGAAAGTTTTTGTTAACAGATTTAATTTCCATGTTTGTTATTGATTTGTTCAGGCTTTTTATTTCTTCTTCATGCAGTCTTGGCAGAATGTATGTTTCTAGAAATTTATTTATTTACATCAGATCATCTAATTTGTTGACATATAATTGTTTGTAATCGTCCCTTATGGTCTCATTTTTGTGTGTGTCATTCATTGTAATGTCTCTTCTTTCATTTCTGATTTTGAGGCTTCTCTCCTTTTTTTCTTAGCTAAGAGTTTGTCCAGGCTTTTTATTTCTTCTTGGAATGTTTGGTAGAATTCACTTGTGAAACCTTCTGGTCTTGGGCTTGTCTTTATTGGAAAGTTTTTGATCACATATTTATTCTTCTTGTTTGTTATTGGTTTGTTCAGGCTTCTCATTTCTTTTTGCCTTGGTCTTGGCAGATTGTACATTTCTAGGAACTTACTCATTTATTTCAGATCATCCAATTTGCTAGCATATAATTATTTGTAATTGTCCCTTATGAACCTTATGATCCTCTTTTATTTTTGTGTCATTCATTGTAATGTCTCCTCTTTCATTTCTTATTTTTGGTGTTCTCTCATTTTTTATTTTTATTTATTTATTTATTTATTTATTTATTATTTATTGCTGAAGGCTGTCAATTTTATTTATCTTTATAAAAACTCCACTTTTGCTTTTGTTGTTTTCTCTATTGTTCTTCTATGCCTTAGTTTGTTTGTTTTTGCTCTAATTTTTATTATTTCTTTCCTTTGCTGAAATTTTGGTTAGTTTATTCTTGTTTATAGTTCTTTGATTTGTAAAGTTATGTCATTTGGCAAAAATTTTTTTCTTTCTAATAGTAGTAGTTAATGACATAAACTCTTAGTGATGCTTTTGCTGCATCCCATTTTTCTTTGGTAAGTTTTCTTTATTGTTTTTTAAATTTGCATTGTTCCCAAGTTATTTTTAAAATATTCTCTTGATTTTTCTTTCATTTTCCAGTGATTGCTCAAGAGAATGTTATGCCTAGTTTCCATGTATATGGGAAGTTTCCTGTCTGCTTTCTATTTTTGATTTCCAGTCCTTTTCCATTTTGCTCTGGGAAAATACTTGGTAAAATTTCAATATTTGGAAATGTATTAAGACTTTTATTACATAATGTGTGATCTATTCTGAAGAAGGTTTCATGTAAGCTTCAGAAGAATAAGCATCCTGCTGCTGTTGAGTATAATGTTCTGTATTTGTCTGTTAGGTACATTTGGTCTTTAAACACTAACACTTTAAAGCTTGAGTCTACTGATTCCTCAGAGATTTTCTGTTTGGATGTCATACCCATTGTTTAAAGTGTGGTATTAAAGTTTCCTACTATTATTAAGTTGCCAATTTCTCCTTTCAGATCCTGTCCACTTTCATTTGTATATTGAGGTGCTTTTTCAAACTTTTATCATTATACTATCATTTGTCTTTTTTTGACCTAAAATCTATTTCATATGGTGTGAGTATAACTACCCTTCCTATCTTTTGGTTACCAGTTGCCTGGAAGATTTTTTTTTCCATTCCTCCACTTTTACCTTATGTATGTCCATATATCAGAAGTAAGTCTCTTTTAGAAAACGTATTGCTGAATCTTGCTTTTTAAAATATAGTCAGGTACTCTGTGACTTTTGATTGGAGCATTCAGTCAATTTATATTTAACGTAATTATTGATAAGTGGCCATGAGCTTATCAATTGCCATTTAAAAAATTGTTTTAAATTGTTTTCAGTTTTGAACACTTTTGTTTCTTTCTTTCCCTTTTGCTGTTTTCTTTTATTAATTCTTTTGCTTTGTTTTTGCTGGGGCTTGGTTTGATTAATGTCTCTTTCTCTTTAGTGTGGATTGACTGAGCTCACAGTTTCGAGACTAGCCTAAGCCAGAGTGAGACCTTCACTCTAAAAAAAAAAAAAAAAAAAAAAAACCTGGGCATTGGGGTGGGCACACGTAGTCCCAGCTACTGCTACTTGGGAGGCTGAGGCAAGAGAATTGCTTGAGCCCAAGAGTTTGGGGTTCCTGTGAGCTATGAAGCCATGGCACTGTACCGAGTGTGGCAAAGAGAGACCTTGTCTCAAAAAAAAGAAAGAAATTCCAGCACTGAAAAATACAATGATAAAAACAAGAGGGGAGGGGAGGGGGGAGGATGGGTAGAGGGAGGGCAATTAGTGGGAACACACCTACGGTGTATCTTAGCAGAGTACTGGTGAAACTTATTAAAGGTAGAGTATCAATGTCTTTATATAGTGATCAAGAAAATGCCATGAAGGCTATCTGTAACAGTACGATAAAAAATTTCTGAATGTATATGAAGCACATTGTGCCCTATGATTGCACCAATGTACACAATTTTGATTCAATAAAATTATAAAAAAAACAAACAAATAAA
>CAUYON010119312.1:0-23994 GCA_963573935.1 Arctocebus calabarensis
GCTTTAATAGGGATTACACTAAATCTGTAGATTACTTTGGGTAATATGGACATTTTAACAATGTTGCTTCTTCCCAGCCATGAGCATGGTATGTTTTTCCATTTGTTAACATATTCAGCTATTTCTTTACTCAGAGTTTCATAGTTCTCTTTATGGAGATCTTTCACATCCTTTGTTAGGTAAATTCCCAGATACTTCATATTCTTTGGCACCACTGTAAAAGGAATAGAGTCCTTAACTATATACTATATTTTCAGCATGACTATTGTTGGCATACATAAAAGCTACAATTTGTAAGTATTGATTTTGTATCCTGAGATGTTGTTGTATTCCTTGATTACTTCTAAGAGTTTTGAAGTTGAATCCTTGGGATTTTCTACATATGGGACCATATCATCAGCAAAGAGTGAGAGTTTGATCTCTTCTGACCCTATTTGGATACCCTTGATTGCCTTCTCTTGCCTGATTGCTATGGCTAAGACTTCCATTACTATGTTGAATAGCAGTGGAGACAGTGAGCATCCTTGCCTCATTCCTGATCTGAGTGGTATTGTTTTCAATTTTACACCATTCAATGTGATATTGGCTGTGGGTTTGCTGTAGATGACCTCTATTAGTTTAAGAAATGTCCCTTCTATGCCTACTTTCTTAAGTGTTCTGATAATGAAAGGATGCTGGATATTATCAAAGGCTTTTTCTGCATCAATTGAGAGAATCATATGGTCTTTGTTTTTTATTTAATTGATGTGATGTATCATATTTATAGATTTGCATATGTTGAACCAACCCTGTAACCCTGGAATAAAACCAACTTGATCATGGTGTATAATTTTTTTTGATGTGTTGTTGAAATCTGTTTGCTAAGATCTTATTGAATATTTTTGCATTGATATTCACTAATAATGTTGGTTTATAATTTTATAATTTCCTTTCTTTGTTGGATCCTTTTCTGTATTGGGTATCAGGGTGACATTTGCTTCATAGAATGTGTAGGGAAGTATTCCTTCTTTTTCCATGCTTTGGAAAAGGTTGTATAGGTACTAATTCTTCTTGAAAGTTTTGATAGAATTCAGATGTGAAGCCATCTGCTCTAGGAATTTTCCTTTTTGGGAGATTTTGTATTGTTGATGCTACTTAAGTGATTGATATAGGTCAATTCAAGATTTCTAATTCTTTGCAGTTGAATCTAGGAAGGTGGTGTGCTTCCATGTATTGGTCCATTTCCTTCAGATTTTCATATTTCTGGGAATAAAGATGTTTTTAGTAATCATTGAGGATTTTTTTAATATCTGAGGTATCTGTTGTTATTTCTTTTTTCTCATTTCTGATAGATGATATTAGAGATTTTACTTTTCTGTTTCTGGTTAGCTTGGCCAAAGGTTTGTCAATTTTGTTAATCTCATCAAAAAAACAACTTTTTGTTTCATTGATCTCCTCAATGATTCTTTTGTTTTAAATTTCACTTAATTCTGCCCTAATTTTGGTTATTTCTTTTCTTCTGCTGGGTTTAGGGTTGGAAAGTTCTTTCTTTTCCAGTTGCTTGAGATGATCCATTAAGTTGTTGGCTTTCTCTCTTTCTGTTTTCTTGATGAAGGCTTCCAATGTTATAAATTTCCCTATGAGGACTGCCTTTGTAGTATCCCACATGTTTGGATAATTTGTGTCTTCATTACCATTTTGTTCCCAAAATTTGGTGATTTCCATCTTAATCTCATCTTTGACTCAGCTATCTATCATTCAGCCTAAGATTATTTAGTTTCCATGACTTTGTTTGAGTATGAAGATTCCTGATGCTGTTGAGTTCAACTTTTATTTCTTGGTGGTTTGAGAAGATACAAAGAATATTTTCTATTGCTTTAAATTTGCTGAGGTTAGACTTGTGTCCTAGGACATGATCTATTTTGGAGGATGATCCATGGGCTGATGAGAAGAACGTATATTCCGTTTTATTAGGATGAAGTGCTTTGTAGAAGTCCATAAAGTCCATTTGCTCTAGGGTCAGGTTTAAGTCTAATATTTCTTTGTTTAGTTTCTTTTGGAGAATCTATCCAAAACTGTCAAAGGGGTGTTAAAATCTTCAACTATTATAGTGTAGGAAGATATTAAGTTGTTCATATCCATTAAGGTTTGCTTTATAAATTGAGAAGCATTCTGGTAAGGTGAATAAATGTTAATTATCAAAATTTTTCATGTTGGGCATTACCCTTGACAAATATGAAGTGACCATCCCTATCTTCCTTTATCTTTGTCGGTTTAAAGCCAATTGTATCTGTAACTAAAATTTTAACCCTTGCTTTTTCCTGTTTTCCATTTGATTGTATTATAGAAGTCCATCCCTTCACCCTGAGCCTATTTTTATCATTTAAGGTAAGACAAGATTCTTGTATATAGCAGATATCTGGTCTGAGTTTATATATCCAGTCAGCCAGCCTGTGCCTCTTTAGAGGAAAATGTAAACTATTCACATTAATTGAGAGAATTGATAAGCCTGGTTATGTTCAGGGTATCATGATTTGTGGATGTCCAGTGGACATTTTTAATCCTTTCACCACTGTGGAAGTTGGGTTTTGTTCAAAAATTTCTGCGTGAGTTTACTTTGGAGGTAGAGCATTGTGCTAGTCATTGTGGAGGATGGGTTTGAGATATACTGGACAACTGGTTTAATTATGGCAAATTTCGTTATTGTTTGTATGTCATTAAAGTATTTGATTTCTCCATCACAAATGAAACTCATTTTAGCTGGGTACAGGATCCTGGGCTGGAAGTTATTGTGTTTTAGGAGATTGAAAGTTGATGACCATCCTCTTCTGGCTTGAAACATTTTGCTGAGAGATCTGTAGTCATTCTGATACTTATCCCTTTGCAGGTAGTGATGCTTTTCTGGCTGCTTGCAGACTTTTCTCCTTCATCTTAATGTTGGCAAAGTTAATCACAATGTGTCTAGGAGATGATTTATTTGGATTGAGTCTTGCTGGGGTTCTGAAACTGTCTACTATTGAAGTTCTGTACCTCTTGCGATGCTTGGGAAATTATCCTCCAAGATCTCTTGGAGTAGAGCATCTGTACCTTTAGGACTGTCCTCTTCTTCTTTGGGAATTCCTATAAGACGAATGTTTGGTCTTTGGCTCAATCAGTTTTTGCTCTCTATTTGTCTGCCTCTTTGAGCTTTGGGGAATGTTCAAAAGTTTTGTCTTCATTTTCAGAGATCCTTTCTTCTTCCTGTTCAATTCTATTACTGAGGGATTCTACTGTATTTCAGAGCTCCTCAACTACCTTTTTCATTTCCTACAGCTCTGTGATCTCTTTTCTCATTACGTCCATATCTTTGGTGACTTTGTCTTTGAATTCATTAATTTCTTGAGACAATCCTTGGAATTCATTTTCTATCTTTTTTTCCATTCTATTTATCTTATTTGCCATCTATCTTCTGAATTCAATCCCTGATATTGCTGCCATTTGTCTATGCATGGCATCTTCAGTTGTATCTCCTTTGTCATTATTTGAGGGTAGGGGGTTTATTTACTCTGGTTATTCTTGTTGCCAGAGTTCTTTTGTTGGTTCCACACCATGTTTATTTTCCACCATTTGGTTATTAGGACTGGTAGGGTGAGATTGAGTAGGGGTTCCCGGGTAGTAGAGACAGTCCCCTTACGAAAACACTAGGCTTTATAATTGTGGCTTATCTCCTACAACCTTAAAAAAACTCCTGAGAGTTTTGGCCAGAGACTCTGAGGACTTACTTGGTGAGACAGTGCAAGCTAGCTATTTTGATATCAGCCAACCTCTATCCTATCCTAAGAAGTCACAGTATTAGGTTTAAATCTTAGCCCAGCCACCACCCTTTAATTCTTTTCGTTACAGAACTTTGAAGGCAACCTCAGAATGTCCCTGAGTGGATTGCCCCTCACACGAGTTCCAATTAAATTATCTCAGGAAGTGCAAACCCTCCTCAACAGGGAGGGATTCAAGGGTCTCTAACAGCACAATTGGAGCCAGGGATTGATACCCCACCTGCCAGAATCAGTCCACATTACTTGTCCGCTTCTATGCTCATAGGCCCCATTGAAGCCAGGGACTATGCCCCAACCCACCAGTCTCAGTCCACACTCAGCCAGCCTCTGCTTGCCAGACCAGTTGGAGTCAGGGGACCCTGCCCCTTCCTGCCAGTCTCAATCCTCTGCCTGGCAAGCCTCTGTTATAGTTAGGGCACCACACCTTGCCCACAGGTCTCAGTCCTCTCCTGGTAAACCTCTGCTCACAGGCCCATCTAGAGACACGGGACCATGCCCTTGCTCTCACATCTTTGGTTCACACATCAAGCCTTAGCTCAAGGGTTCTGTTGGAGTCAGGGGACCGTGCCCTTGCCCTCAAGTCTCAGTCCACACCTGGTAAACTGGTCCCTTAGGGCATGAGGACCAGTTCCGCCTGCTAAACTAGTCCATATGGGGCAACCACTCTCCAACCAACCTGCTGTGGGTGCCATCAGAGCCAAGCTTTATGTACTCCATCCCACTAGACATCGCCGAAACTGAGGGTCAACACCACCACTGGCTGGGCAAAGTAATAACCAGGCACTGCTCCTCCTCCCACTAAGCATCCCTTTCTTCCCATAGACCCTGTCTTCCCCGTTAGTAACAGATTCTGTCCTGATCATTGGCAGTCCACACTATGCCCAAATCTTTCAGGAAAAGACCAAACACTCTGCACATTATAGGGGGCAGAACTTCAAACCACCATGCCGGGGGGCGGGGGGAGGATAGAATGGGAGTTTGGTCTTGTGGGGGAAAATATCTGTTCAATTTTATTCCTGGCAGGGTGGTATTTAGGTTCATAAGTGGGACCTCCCAGGAGAAAGACCTGGTGTTTAGAGGCTCTCTCCAATGAGGTAAAATGAGAGGTGTTTTGTTCGCTACTCCATCACAGATAGCCTGTGGTGAACCTCCTGCTTGGGGGAGGGGCCTCCCATCCTCTAGACGATAGGCTTTGTACCTGTAATTTGGTTTCTTGAATGCTCTTCCTTGGAGTTACAGCCTGACTAACTTCTTTCTTGGTTCAGCTCCAGACCTTTGGCTTCCTAAAGTCCAATTCCATCCAGTTTGTCTCCCTCTGGTAGGAGCCTCTGCTGAGGGTTGCTACCAGTTGGCCATCCTCTCAGAATTCCAGCTTTTTATATTTTAAAGTTTGCTCTTTTGTAATATTTTTTGCTATGTCTTTTGCTTAATTTTGTTGCATTTTAAAAATTTATACAAGTTATTTACATCTTTTGTAAATAAATCTTTGTACAAATATGTGCACTACAAATGTCTTTTTCCATTCTGTGCCTTGAAAGCTGGTCTTTTAAAGATATCAGGGAATGAGAAAAATGGGAAGATTCCAAATAGATTTTGAATTTGAAATTGAGAGGTTACTTTCATGAATTGGATATTATTTTGGGAACTGGGACATGACAGTGCTTTGGAGGTTTTTGTTTTGGTATTGTTCATTTTGTTTTTTGGGGGGACCTTTTTGTTTAGTTTGTATCTGAAATATCATCCTTAACACTAGGAATGTAAGACGTAAAGAGGGGGTAGTTTAGATTGAGGAATAGAATGGTTTGTGAGAGATCAGTGATTTTTCACTGGGGCATCTGGATCTGCTTTACTCTAATAGACTCAGAGGAGCAATCAGTGTTAATTCATTCTTTTATCAATTTTTACTGATTTGTAATATGTTACCTGACTTTGACAGGATTGCTGTAAGACCTGGGGATGACAGAGATTGCAGACCAGGGAAGAGTAGGTAAGATCACTCTGCAGAGAGGCAGGAACACATATGGGGAAAATCCAAGGATAAAATATACAAATAACCATTGAGAAGAAACAAAATTACTTACATTACTACTTAAGCATATGAGACTAATTTCAAAGTTTTGTGAGTGAACAGACTTTTATAGTGGGCACTGTGAGAAAAAACAAATAAAACTTCAGAAAACCTGAAAGAAAACTGATAATAGTTGGGAAGTGAAAGTGCTCAGAAGTAGGAGTGAAGACAACAGTCTCCCAAAAAGTCAAGGGATTCAAAATGTCCCTGAGGAACAACTTCTCTGGTGAGTAGAAGGGAACTAAGTTCAGTGATTGCGCTTCCATAGAAAAAGTGCCATTTTCACGCATATAGCTATTCATTCAGTGAATATGAATTTATGGAGCCCCTTCTATAATCTAGAGTGCTTTCTCTAAGAAGTAGTAAGTTAAGTTGTATTCGTTTCTATTTGGAAAGAAGCAATCAAGGCACACAATACCTTAGGAGGAAATTTGGGGTGGCTGCCTTGCTCAATTGCCCCACACTTGCCCCACCCAAACATTCCCTCTCTTCTGGCTCCTGTCTCAGAGCTTCACTTCCAGGCTACATAAAGGGAATAATCCAGACACCATCCTCATCCTCTTGGAATATTTATTTTCAGGCTATAGGAAGAGTACAAATTAAGAAACACATTTTTAGTCAATTAAACACAAAATATTAAGCACAGAATTTCAAAAATGATGGGTGTTGTTTTAAAAGTTTTAAAGTACATTCAAATGACTTTTTTCCCCTTAGAATTTCACTAATACCTCATTTTCTTGCATGACATCTTATAAAGTTAATGTGTATAATTGCAGGTACATAAACTCAATCACTTTAGTGTGTTTTTCTCACTCCTAATTAACTAGTTGTAAGAGAGTATGCTTCAACAAAACTGGGCTTTCCACTATATTTTTTTCATCACAACAATCTCTTATTAATACAACATGATGTGTGCATAGGCTGAAAACTTCAAATGTGTTATACTCACTCCCTTATGAGAGACTCTTATAAAGTCTCAGCTCATTGCTAACACCTCCATAAATATCATTGGTGTCATCTGGGGCTCTATAATCTTCCCAGGGATCTGCTGAGTGCATAGCCCTCCCTAGGACCTCCATGAAAGCCTGGTTTCTAGTTCAAAAGTCAGGAGGCAGCAGGTTTGCACTTCTGCTGAGCTGCAGGGAAACATGCTGATTGCTACCAAGAAATAAAGGCAAATCAGTCACAGAAGTCTGCTGAGTGAGAGGAAGCCTCATGAAAGGCAGGTCACAAAGGCGAATGAGAAGCTCACACATTCACTTAATGCTGTGCTCTTGAGGAAGTAAGAAGTTGGTTTGGGTTCTTTGGGAAGAAGGAAGCTGTGGATAGGCAGAGAAGGCAACCACCTATTCAGGGTCACAGGAAAGCCACAGTGCCCACAGACCCCTCACCTACCCAACCCAGGCCTCTCCTTTTACCTGGTCAGTGGCTTCTAGCTTCAAACTTTAGATGAAGACAGACTGGATCAAGAAAGAAATAACAGAGCTGCTACAGTCTAACTTCAATGCTTCTCCTGCTGGCTCTATTGCAAGTTCTATCTCTCAAACATCGTTAGGTTGAAAGTCAGCATATTGCCTAGAGCCCTGCAAAGATGTTTCCTTCTCCAATCAGGTTTCACTATGGTTCCAGGAACGAAGACAAGACACCTTTTTCTAAAATGGGAAAAAGATGTAACAAAGAGCAAAGGGACATATTCTCCTATTGAGCAGCTAGTGATCTAAGGTGGGCCTGGTGGTTCGAAGTTGCCCTAAAAAGAATTGCTCAATTGAACTTAAAGAATAACCTGATTGTCAAGATTAGTCCACAAACACTAGACGAGACCTCTATGATGTTAAAGGGAGAAGATCAGTATGACATCCAAAAATAAGTAGCTGTGGCTCAACCTTTCTGTATTGTTCAAAATCTCCTTCACACCTTCAAAATGACATTGTTATCAGGAAAGAGTATAGTTGTTAGGCATGATATGCCATTTTTAAAAAATGTCTGAAAGGAATAGATCTGATGAATTTTTTATTATTTTTTATTTATTTAATTAATTTATTTATTTTTATTGAATCATAGCTGTGTACGTTAGTTCAACCATGGGGTACAGTGTGGGGGCTTCACATGCAATCTGAGATATTTTATCAACCTCATTGACATACCATTCATGATATTTTCTCGTTTACTATATGAAAACACTTTTGATCCGTATTTAGAAGTTTTCTCCTGACCCTTCGAATACGTACCACACATGTGATCTCACCCTTTGTCCCATCTACCCACACCCTCTCCCTCCCCTACCCTCCCTCTCCCCTTTCTCCATCTTCCTGTGCAATAAATGGGTTGTAGCCTTCAAGTGAACAATAAAGAATTTGTCTCATATTAGGGGTGTATACATTGGATACTTTTTCTTCCATTCTAGAGATACTTTGCTAAGGAGAACATGTTCCAGCTCCGCTCCCTTGCTCCCCTCTCACAGCAGATCGTTGTTGCCAGACTGGACTGCAATTATATATACATATAAAAATAATAATATTTTCGAGATTTTTTTTTTTGTGAATATCCTTTTCCTGGAGGGGCTATCGACAGTATCTATATTCTTAATTCTCTGGCCTCTAGGGTCTTGCTGACTTGGGAGAGAGACCCCTCGTTAGCTAACTCCTAGAGATAGCAGACTACTGGGGCCAGGAGCACTCCTTCACATGCAAACCAGCTAGCCCAAAGCCACCGCTTTTATTGAGTTCTCACCTTGAGGACCAATATTTGCTCATCTTAATCACCCCAGGGTCAGGTCTCAGACAACCAGAGACAGCCCCTGCCCTCCAGAGCTGCTGAAATCTCTCAAACTGGCCCTGCAGGTCTCACACCTACCTGCTCCCCTGCACAGGCCTCCCCCCTCCACTCTGAGCAGCACAGGTGCTTCCCAGGTGGCCCTACTCGTGCTACGCCTCCTGTTTCTAGGGGCCTGTGTGTAAAAACCTCTTCCTTCAGAATAGCCATTTCTGTGTCCCCAAGTCACGCCACGCCTGATTAAAACAATCCCAGGTACACTGTAAAAGTGCTTGCCTGGTGTGCTCAAGCAGCAGCAAGGCCAGTATGGCTGGGACGGAGAGAGTGGGGATGAGACCAGGGAGGGAAGCAAAGGGCCAGCTCACCTAAGGCCTGGAGTGGTCAGGAGGAGGTCGGCTCTTAATCCAAGTGAAACAAAGAGCCACTAAACAGTGGTTCTCAGCCTTCCTAATGCCACATGTATTTTCATTGTTACAAAGGGGTCTCGACCCACAGGTTGAAACTTGCTGCACTAAGGGATTCAGAATAGAAGAAGGGCATGATTCGATGTCTCTCTCAATAAGAACACTCTGGCTTCTACACTGATAAGAGACTGAAGGACAGCAACGCAGAGGTAGAGAAGTAATAGGGACTTATCACGATAATTTAGGCAAGAGAAGCTGGTAAACTGGAGCAGGGGAGTGTTAGCAGAGTTAGCAAGCAATGGTGAAGTTATAAGGCTTTTGAAGGTAGAGTCACTATGATTTACTAATAGATTGATATGAGATGAGGGGGGTGACTACAAAGATTTTTAGCATGTGAAACTATAAAAATGCAGTTACCATCTACTAAGTTGACAAACCTGCAGGAGAAAACTCCCTGGGGGTGGGGGGGGATACATGGGAATTGGGAGTTCAGTTTGGGACATGTTAAATTTGAGATGCCTGTTAGAAATCATTAATGTTATGATGAGCTACAGAAAGCAGATATAGGTAGAAGTATCTGGAAGGATACGGGCTCCCATGTTGGAGAGGTTCACCTGGCAAGGAACAGGGGGCAGCCTCTAGCCAGCAGCCAGCCAGGAAGTGAGGCCATGATTCCAACAGTCCAAAGGAGCTCACACCTGCCAGCAGCCACGAACGCTCGGGGAACAGCCTTCCTCAGTTGAGCCTCCTGATGAAACCTTCATCTCTGCTGACACTTGATCACAATCTTGAGAAACCCTAAATTAGGAAACCCAGTTACGTGATGCCCAGACTTCTCACCCACAGAAACCGTAAGATAATAAACATGTATGGTTTTAAGCTGCTAATTTAGGGAGCAGCCAGAGATAACTAAAATGAGATGATTGGAAAACAAAGCTGGGGCTTGGCCTTGTAGACATCAAGGCCAAGAGGACAACCAGGGAAACAGAAGGCAAAACTAAGAGGGTGTATGTATGACAAAGCATTGAGCAGGAAAAGGGAATGATAAACCGGTCAAATGCCACTCCAGGTGCAAGGAGATGAAAGCAGAGAATTTGTCACAAAGTCAGCAATACTGTGGTCATCCATACAGTAACACTGTCAGCACAGCAGAAAAAAAGTTCATAAACCCTGACTTCTTCTATACAGAGAGCCAGAATTTCAAAATGAGGTTTCCTTTTAGCAAGATATAGTTGTATCTATTTCTGCAAGATTTTGACACTGGAGAAAAATTAAGATTTTCAACTTCAAATGCCTTTTACTTTTTTTTTTGGCAGATGAACATAATAAGCTAAATGAGTTATCCAAGGTCACATAGTTAGAAGAGTTGACAACTGAAATTAAACTAAAGCTTCTTGATCTCCCTGCTCTTTCTGCTACATCACACTACCTATTTGATTTTCTACTTCAAGATGGATGATTAAAAGTCTTTAAAAGCTGGCTCAGCCCCCGTAGCACAGTGGTTACGGCATCAGCCACATACACTGAGGCTGGAGGGTTCGAACCCAGCCTGGGCCTGCTAAACAACAACAACAACTGCAACAAAAAATAGCCGGGCGTTGTGGCAGGTGCCTATAGTCCCAGCTTGGGAGGCTGAGGCAAGAGAATTGCTTAAGCCCAAGAGTTTGAGGTTGCTGTGAGCTGTGCCGCCACGGCACCGTACCCAGGGCGACATAGTGAGACTGTCTCAAAAAAACAAACAAAAATCTTCAAAAACTGTATAGTGGTATTAAGTACAGTCATATACAGCATAATAGTGTTTCAGCCAACAATGGACAGCATAAACAATCATGGTTCTGTGAGATTACAATACTACATTTTTATTGCACATTGTCTGTGTTTAGATGTGTCTAGACACACGAATACCAGCCACTGTGTTACCTACGTTTTTCAGTAACCTGCTGTGCAGGTGTCAGCCTCAGGGCAACAGGACATGCCACACTGCCTGCATGTGTAAGACACTACTTATGTAAAGGAGCGGTTCTCAACCTGTGGGTCGCGACCCCTTTTAACAATGACAATACATTGCAGCATTAGGAAGGTTGTGAACCACTGATGTAAAGACTGTAGGATGTTTAGATGAAGAAAGTCCTCTAAGATGCATTTCTCAGGACAAAATCCCATCTTTAAGAGACACATGGCCGTGTGGCTAACCTCTCTTGTCTGAAGCCTGGTATATTTGTGCTTTCCCATATTTAAAAGTTTTTTAACATCTAGCTGAGCACAGTGGCTCACACCTATAATCAATCTTAGCCCTCTGGGAGGCCAAGGCAGGAAGACCACTTGAGCTTAGGAATTTGAGACCAGCCTGAGCAAGAGCGAGACCCCGTCTCTACTAAAAATAGAAAAAAGTATCGGAGCACGGTGGTGTGTGTCTGTAGTCCTAGGTACTCAGGAGGCTGAGGCAGGAGAATCCCTCGACCCCAGCAGTTCGAGGTTGCCGTGAGCTAGCCCAGGTGAGAGGTCAAGACTCTGTCTCGAAAGAAAAAAAAGTTTGTAAAAATCTTAATTAAAGGCTCAGCACCTGTAACTCAGCAGCCACAAATACTGGAGCTGGTGGGTTCAAATCCAACCTGGGCCTGCCAAACAACAACGACAATTACAACAACAACAACAAAAATAGCTGGGCATTGTAGTGGGCACCTGTAGTCCCAGCTAATTAGGAGGATGAGGCAAGAGAATTGCTTAAGCCCAAGAGTTTGAGGTTGCTGTGAGCTGTGATGCCACGACAGTCTACTGAGTGTGACATAGTGAGACTGTCTCAAAACATAATAAAAAATCTTACTTAGAATAAAGCTATGGCATATTTTTCAAAGCACTGACAGTATCAGTGTGTAAAAGAAAGGGAATCTCCACAGGAGAGGTCTCAGAATTCCATCTCGAAGCTCAGTAAAGCCAATGAGATGATGTCTGTTAAAACACCTTACCGATGACTGAGCTATTTTAAAGACCTCTCTAGAAAGTTAGTCGTCAATGTGCAAAATCACTTGCTTCATAACTTTTTGCAGAAACTTGTGTCATCCTGCTTGTTTCATTATTGCTGTTGCTTCTGCTGAGCTTAGACGTGGGCTTCGTGAGAGTGGGGATCGTGTCGCTCCAGCTCCCCTCTGGGTCTCAGAGCACAGGCTCGTTCCTGGCAACCAGGGGAAAGCAAAACAGTTCATAGTGTGGATGAACGTTTGCACCGAGCCCTGAAGAATCTAAGTGGAGCTAGAAATGAACCTGCCACCTCCGGCATATGGGTCTGGTGCCCTACTCCTTTGAGCCACAGGTGCTGCCCAAAAAGAAACAGTCTTTAAGGTGATAAGAGAGAGGAGGAAGCCTCATGCTACATCACAGAAATATGTTAAAAGCACTTTAAATTATTGACACAAACTGGGAAGGAAGTCTCGTCTGATCCAGCCTGACAAGCCCAGGTAGAAATGGACTTCAAGACAGAGTGCTTGAGTGTCAGCTGCTGGGACCCAGGAGGTGAGCTGGCTCAACCCCCCTCTTACAGAAAAGGAGAGGGAAGCACCCCACTGGCTGTGGCCGGACTCCTGCCCACAGCCTGCCCCATTCCCAGGCTTTTCTTGCTACTCCCGCCTCAAATCTTGTTTATTAGAATAAGGTTCCTCTATGTGGGATTTGTAGATGTACATTGGGGCTTTGATTAGATTCGCACAGAAAGAGGTGTCGGGTACTACCTACCAGCTCGGATTCAGCTCCACACAGCCCCTAACTACGTGAGGCTGAGTGAGCAGATTCAGCCAGCAGCCCTCTGCTCACGTGTGTGTCGGAGTGAACCGGGGGCTTTTAGTTCCCTGTGGATCCAAATCCAGTGGCTCTGAGCAGGGGAAACAGAGCACAGGACAGGTGTAGTGAAGACCCTCACTGAACAAATGAACCGGCAGTGAGTTTCCAGAAACCCGCATCTAGACGGGAGTTCTGCAGTATGAAAGGACACATCCTTTGACAGGGTATTTCTCTTCATGCTTTTATATCACTGACTGCGCCTGACTCCAGACGGATTTGTATTGTTCACATACAACTAGAAGTCACAGGATTGCCTTCTACAGTGCCAAGTTTCTAAATGAATCTGTTGTTGCAGGAAACTGGTCACTAACAAATGCTAAAAATATCTAAAATTGGGCGGTGCCTGTGGCTCATCAAGTAGGGCGCCAGCCCCATATACCGAAGGTGGCAGGTTCAAACCCGGCCTCGGCCAAACTGCAAAAACAGAAAAATAGCCGGGCATGGGGGCGGGCGCCTGTAGTCCCAGCTACTCAGGAGGCTGAGGCAAGAGAATCGCCTAAGCCCAGGAGTTGGAGGCTGCTATGGGCTGTGTGACGCCACTGCACTCTACCGAGGGTGATAAAGTAAGACTCTTGTCTGTACACACACACACACACACACACACACAAATATATATATATATATATATATATACACATATATATAATTAAAATAAAATGAAATAAACTAAGCAGAGGGAAAAGCATAGGCACAGTCCTGGAAACCTAAGAGGCCTGCTGTGCATGAGGACAGGAGGGGGCCAAGTCCCTGGTCGGAGGCTGACCCGGTGGCAGTGGGGGAGGCACGCTTGTGTGGCAGAGTAGAGACAGCTGCACGGTCCCTGTGAGATGGACCATCGAGTCTGAGAGCTGGACTCCATTCTGAAAGCTCAGAAGAGCACTGGAGCATAATAACAGGGACAGGGACACACACAGGAAGGCTGGATTTTAGAATGAACTTGGGCTTGAGCATGGACAAAGTGGAGACCGAGACAGGGTGCAGGAGGATGCATTAGAATGTTTTGGTTCATACAAAAAATGACGTCATCTGTGTGCTTGAGCTAGGGCAGCAATGAAGACATTTGCCCTTAAAGAAATGACCATCCAGTGGGGGACACATGTAAACAGGCCATGCCAGCACAGCAAATGGCTGTGGGCAGTGCCAAGTGAAAAGAGGGTCTCAGAAGGAGTTGCAAGTGACACCTACCCTGAAATCGGAGACAAGAGAGACATCAGCGACCCATGAAAGTTGTCTAGGAAGAAGGAATGCATAGTCCGGGGAGGTCAAAGGCTGCTGTCCCAGAAAGGAGAAAGAATGCGGTGGGGACAGAAAGCAAGAAAGCAGGCAGGGCGTCCAAACCACAGTTTCCTAAGGGCTGGGTGAGCCCGAGCGCACGTGGGTCAGAGCCAGAGCTGCTCCGGAAACCCACAGCTTCCCGCAGGCCCCTTCATCTACTCTGATCTGTCATCCCCATTGCCCTCCCAACACCAGAAGGAACCATCATTCTAACTCCTCTCACCATCGATTCGTTTGGTCTAGTGTTCAATTTTATGTAAGGGAAGCCATAGAGTATGATCTATGTTTTTAATCAGGGTGTAGTTACACAGGTGCATGTATACATAAAATCAACCTGTAGGTATAATCTTTGTGCACTTGACTAGATGCCCGATAACACCTCAAAATCTAAAGTGCAGAGAGGAAAGGAAGAAAATCAAACGCAACACTTAGGTTGCATCTCTTGAGGTTTTCACCAGGTACTAGTCACGAGGGGCCAATAGGGATTACATTTGAAAAGGGTTCTATGTTCAGAGAAGCTTGGGAAGTGCTGGGTTAAATCAAGCTAAACCCACTTTACTCTGCAAGTTTTCTCTGAGCTTTTACTACATTAGTAAGCATTGTGAATCTCCAAAGAGAAATGATGAATATTCAAAATTTCTCAAATTTCTTCTTGTGGTGTATTTCTCAGGACTCAGAACTCACATGGAAAAGTTTTCCCTCCAAGACACCATGGGAAATGGATTACACCTGCCCAGGGAAATAATTCTCTTGGGTAAATTAAACTTGAGGTGCCAGCAGGTAAACATATCAGGTACCAAGAGTCTAGTAGGAAGCTAAAATTCAAGGAAGACGTTCCAAGGGTGATCAGACCTGGGGATATAAATAGCTTTAGAGCTTCTATCATAGAGGGTCGGATTTTACAAGATCTTAACTTACTAAGAACAGAAGCTTGGCCCAAAACACAGCATTCACTTTCTGGAGGAGTTTGCAAATTTTGAACAGACACATAGTTCTTAAAAAAAAAAAATACTTTGCCAGTCTAAAAGGTGGTTTAAAAAAAAAAAAAAGAAAAGCCTGTGGCTCAATGGGCTAAGGCGCCAGCCACGTACACCTGGGCTGGTGGGTTCGAATCCAGCCCGGGCCTGCCAAGCAACAATGATGGCTGCAACCAAAAAATGGCCGGGTGTTGTGGCAGGTGCCTATAGTCCCAGCTACTTGGGAGGTGGAGGCAGGAGACTCGCATGAGCCCAGGAATTGGAGGTTGCTGTGAGCTGTGATTTTACAGCACTCTATTCAGAGTGATAGCTTGAGGCTCTGTCTCAAAAAAATCAATAAATAATAAAAAAAAAAAGAAAAGAAGGGCAACATGAGGGTGGTTTGCTTTACTTTGCTTTCTAAAGAGACAAAGACAGTTCCAAATATGTAAACATTTTTAAATACTTAAGACATTAAACATTTTATATCCCTATTACTACTTTAGTGCTACTTTATACATAGAGTTATACCAACAGTCATACACCTTGTTTTCATTTGCATTTCAAACCAGACATATCAATATTTACACATATAATATAGCAAAGATGAGGGCAGACATGAAGTTAAATGTTAAGCAAATGAGGGGGGAAATAGCCCGAAACAGGTAGCCACAGGGTAAAAAATACTTTGCTAATATTTTATGAAAATTTTAGAAAGATAAGGTTTTGTTATACTAAGGAGACAACTGATAAAGATCTCATTTCTTCCATCTGACTAATCTGGAGGCAGCAAAGAATGTCGTTCATTTTAACCATCTTTAAAAAATGATCTTATAATATTGCCATCTGTTGGCCTATGACAGATACAGCATTCCAACGATGCAGATAATGAACCACAAAAACAGAAAATTAAAGGGACAGATGTGGAAAGCTCACACACTCATTTGGCTTAGCATTTCACATCTGTTCTCTCCAAAGCCTTCCCACCAACACACATCTAATCCCTGGCTTTGGTGCCTTGAAATGTCATGCCATGAAGCAAGCAACATGTCTGTGGCTTATTGAGGATCCATTCATCCCAACACATCCTGTGTTTTCTCATCAATATTGGGAGTCTACTATCCAAAACTCAGTTTCTGCTATCAAGGGAGAATCCACGCAGGTATACATAGGTGCATACTATATTGTGTTTATTCATCCATGCTTCTGCAAAATTGCCTCACTGGCATTTGAAGACAAGAAACACAAAAAAATGGGCTTCTGTATGTTATACGTACCATTCCAAGATCAGTCACCTTCAGGACTAGGAAGGAGATCAAAAATAGTACAAATACGAATCAATTCCTACACAGTGAATAAGCCTGTTGATTTAAACCTCAAATCTCCTTTCTATACTTTTAAAATTTTGGACCATGTGAATATATTACCTATTCAAAAAATGTAGTTGAAAATGTAATGAAATAGGCCGGGCATCATGGCCTATCACCATTTGGAAGGCCAAGGTGGGAGGATCATATGAAGTCAGGAGTTCAAGACCAGCCTGGATAACATAGTAAGACCTGAATTTCTGCAAAATATTTTTTAAAGATTAGCCAGGTGTGCACTAGCATGGATGTGGAAAGAATGGAACACTTTCACACTGTTGGTGGAACTGTACACTAATAATACAGCCTCTTTGAAAAGAAGTGTGGAGAATCCTCAAAGAACTCAAATAGACCTTCCATTTGATCCCACAATTCCATTACTAGGCATCTACCCAGCAGGGCAAAAAAAAAATATTTTATCCTAAGGATATTTGCACTAGATTGTTTATTGCAGTTCAATTAATAATCACCAAGATGTGCAACCTAAGTGCCCATTGACTCAGGAATGGATTAATAAATTATAGTATGTATATACTATGGAATACTATTCAGCCATAAAAAGATGGAGATTTTATATCTTTTGAATTAACCTGAATGGAAAGTGAAGCACATTCTTTTTAGTAAAGTATCACAAGAATGGAAAAGCAAGTCTCCAACGCGCTCAATGCTAATATGAAGCCAGCAGACAAACTAATACACGCCCACATACGAGAAAAACTAAACTCAGTTCAAGTCAGGGGTAGAGAGGAGGAAGAAGGCTGATTGGTGTGCTGCCACCTAGTGGGCACAGTGTGAGGGTCTATGGAACACCTCCTGGGGAAGAGGCACAACTTTTTTTTAATGAAGTCATATACACATAGATCATGAATACATTTATGCATTTGTGGGGTACAATGTGTTGATTTTTTTATACAATCTGGCATGGTTACATCAAACCAATCAACATAGCTTGCACCTCATTTACTTGATTATTGTGTTAAGACATTTATGTTCTACGCTTGACAGATTTGACTTGTACCCTTGCAAGATGCTCCATAGGTGTGGTCCCGCCTTTGACCCTCCCTCTATCAAACCCCCCCTCCCCTCACTTCCCACTCCACTTCTCTCCTTCAACCTGAGCTATAGTTGTGTTCTGTCTTTCATAAGAAAGTGTGAGTAAATATAAGTTGGTTTCATAGAATTACTGAGTACATTAGATACTTTTCCCTCCATTCTTGAGATACTTTACTTAGGAGAATATGTTCCAGGTCCCTCCATGAAAGCATAAAAGAGGTAAAGGCTCTATCTTTTTTGAAGGTTGCATAGTATTCCATGGTGTACATATACCACAATTTCTTAAACCATTTATGGGTTGATGGGCACAATTCCTCTACTAGAAGTACTTCCAAAAGATCAAAAATCACTTTGCAAAAAACATATTTGAACCAGGTTATTCATTGCAGCTCAAGTTGTAATAGCCAAGTCATAGAGGAAGCCCAGGTGCAAGAGGAACTTTACCTAACAAATGCAAACATTGTAACCTAATTGCTTATACTCTCGTATTAATCTGAAATACACACAAATAAAAAATAAAAATCACCCAGGTGTGATGGCATGTGCCTGTAGTCCCACTCCCTCAGGAGTTTGAAGTTACAGTTCAAACTATACAGCAATGATTATGCCACTGCACCCAATGAATGAAACCCATTCTGCACCCAGAATGAAACCCCAACCCTAGAAAAAGAAAGAAAGAGGGAGAGAGGAAAGATAGTAATGAAATAAATAATACAAAGTAAATTTTTTTTTGAGACAGAGCCTAAGGCTGTGGCCCTGGGTAGAGTTCTGTTGCATCACAGCACACAGCAAGCTCCAATTCCTGGGCTCAAGCGATTCTCCTGCCTCCGCCTCCCCAGTAGCTGGGACTACAGGCTCCCACAGCAACATCCGGCCATTTTTTGGTTGCAGCCATCATTGTGGTTGGCGGGCCCGGGCTGGATTCGAACCCGCCAGCTTAGGTGTATATGGCTGGCGCCTTAGTCACTGGAGCCACAGGTGCCAAGCCTACAAAGCAATTATTTCACAACTCTTGACGGACATTTCCTGCAGCCAAACCCTTCCCATGCACCTTCCGATTGTCAAGGTGATGTTAGGAAGATCATCATTAGGAAGATCAGTATGTCCCCGAGGTCCTCAGACATCTGGGAGTCCTAAACTCTACTCTTGATAACATGAGGATTCCTAGCTAAGTATTTAAATTTCATGTCTCCATTAAACTAGTAGGCTCTTTAAAAAGGAATAAAAGCATATTTTCAATCTTATGGATAACCAGCTTATAACAACAGCTCCAAGAAACACTGTTCTTTTCAAAGAGTCTGTCCCTTACTTAAATTTGAGAACACTGGTAAAGTGGCTGCCTTGACAATTGTTTTTATGAATGGGTTGACACCCAGTTGCTCTGTATCCAAGGCCAATGTGGAATCACCAAAAGTGAATTGAATGCGGAAACCCTGCTTTTCAGATACATGAAGGCCCAGTGACCTTAGGGGCTGCAATACACAAAAGGCTCTGCAGTGGTTCACGTGGGGGAAAGTGGCAGGAGAATTGGACTGAGACAGGGCCAGGGAGGAAGACTCAGGCTGCTCTCAAAAGCGCTTGTGCCTCAATAGTCAGCACCACAATCTCTCAGCAAACAGAAAAGCAACGGCAAACACTTGCACTTCAACTTCAGTTTACGCAAACTCAGCAACATTACATAACAAAACAATTTACATCCATAATAGGGACCTAAGTTTTATTGTTTTTGGTTTTTTTTTTCCCTTACAGGGGTTGGTATAACATTTAAGCATGAAAAACTTGTGTCAATGTTAACAACTTTGACAGCTACCAGCCTGGGTTCCCCAGGCTCCCCAGCTCTTACTAGCTGGTAAGACATTCAACCCCTCTAAACCTGTCTCTTCACTTGTAACATGGAAATAATATAGTTATTTTAATTATTAGTTATTCCTCACAAAAACACTCCGAGATAGAAGTTATTGAGCCCATTTTACAGGTGAGGAAACTGAGACTTGGAAACAGTTACACAGCCAGAATCTCAGAGAGCTGCAAGACAAGGCCGGGCCGGCTGGCTCTGAAGACGGCCATCTCTTGGCTGCCCTGCACTGCCCCTCCAGAAGCAGCCTGAGAACGCCCATTGTCTGTAGCTGTAAATGCACCTGCCTGGCTACCAGCCAGCTCTGCCAGCTAGAGCTTCTTCTACTTTGTTACTAGAATCTGGGGCAATCTGAGTGTAGTGATCAAAGTACCCGTGATAATCTTCATAAGGGCAGCTCCCCTGGGCAAAGCGGAGTGAATATTTGCTAATGAAATAAAAACTCTTCTGTTCTCCCTCTCAGTCAGCCTTCTTGGGCTTCAAGAAGCCAGAAGCAGAAAAGGGCGAGTGCTTTTTCTCCCTCCAACTGAATAATCTACAAGAGGAGCTGAGAGCAACAGGCATGAACAGTCACTACGGTTTCCTTTTACTTGCCTGGGAATGTCCCTCATTACCTATCATTGATTGTGGATCTGCTGTCTCCAAGGAAACTAAAAATAAACCATTGCCGGTTAGTTTTGTTTCTTTCTGGAGAAAACTCTCCTATGGCTTGAGGTGCCTTCAGAAAACTGGGGAAGCCACTAAATGAAGAGTTGGGGGTGTGAGGAAGGTGGTGGCTCACGTTCAGGCTTCGCACTCACCGTCTGCACCACACAACAGGGAAATAAAATTCTCCAGACTATCAAATGTGACAAGTCTGCAGTGACAGTCAATCCTTTTTATTCCTTGCCATTAAATGTGCTCTGCATCAGTATAATACGTAATAATTGTCCGTGAAATGGTTGCCTTTAGACTTGCTGACTTTCAGTGAAGGGGAATAATAGAGATTTGTGATGTGGAGATATTCAAGGTGGCCAAAGAAGGAGGAGGAGGAGTATTTTTTAAATGTCTTCTTTCAAAAAGCTACATGTAGAATATTTTAAAAAGGACTTGACCGTAATCAGCGAGCAAGAATTCCGCAGCCATGTTTCAAAACCAACCCTTGCAACGTTGTCATTTATCCCCGTCCAATTTCTGGAGGCTTCCTATCAGTGGAAGAGTCACCATATGGATGAGGGGACTCACACCGTAAACACTCATCTTAGTTCCCTCTGACAGGTGGAGACACAGAAGCAGGCCTGGGGGATAAGGCCCACGCAACAAGCCTTATTCCAACCCTCACCTGCAGCGTGGCCTTCAGCTTCCCAGAAGTGAAGTTACAGCTTTATAGCACATTCGACCAGTATTTAAGTCGGCCTGTCTCATGCCAGATGCCAGGAAAGGCACGTGAAGGGTGCAAGTCCCCAAGGAGCTCAGAGCCAGCTGAAGTGGCGTCTACAACAGAGCACAGGGATCGCGGTGACGGGACGGAGGATGGGATTCTCTGCAACGTTTCAGGGCTCCTAAGCCAGTCACAGACACCCAAGTTGAAGACTTCCCAGTAGAAGCACCATTGCGATGGAGACCTGAAGTTTGAACAGTAATGTCCAGGTGAAGAGAGGGTCAGAAGGAAGAGTTTCTCAGGCAAAGAGAACATTGTAAACAAAAACACAAAGGTGAGGAAGCCAACTCGGGGCATGTGACAAACAGGAAGGGATCCTGGAAGCCTGGAGGGAGGATGGAATGAGAAGTGAGACCTGAGAGCGAGAAGATGGAAAATGAAAAGCTCTCGCCCTTGGCAGCCTTACTAAGCAGCCTGGTTTCTGGTCTAAGGGTGGAGGTAAGCTCCCAAAGACACAGAAGCAGACTAATGATTTGGAAAACATCATTCTGCAAGGGAGAAGAATACAATAGAAGAGGACGCAAATCGGAACCTATTTCAATTAGGAGACAGATTAAAAATCCATGGGAAAAATAAGGGTGACCTGAATTAAAGCACTTAGCACAGAGACTTGCATATGGGAAATGCAGAATAAATGGTCAGTATGACCAATAACAATAATAATAATGTGAAGGCAGAAAAAGGAGGTGAGACAGGGGTGGGAGGGGATGTTTGTGCCTCACACCTGTTCAGCAGCAGCAGGTGAGCAACCAGGACAGGCCAGGAAGGCCTGGGTTTCCCGGCTGGAGCAGTTGCCTGCGTGGCCGTGGCCGCGATCGTCACTGTAGTGGCAGGTGGGGCAAGGGACAGGCCGGAGAGTCAGAGATGGGGAAGGTGAATTTTTCTGGAGGCATGGTTTGCTAAAGGTAGCAATCGATATTTCTCAGCTGATTTCTCCCATCTTCTCTCTCTCTTTTTTAATTCACCATTTTAAGTGTTGTAAACTGAAAAATTCAATGGCTTGTGGCATAGTCACAACACTATGCCACTGTCAACCACTATCTAATTCCAGGTCTCCACCAGCCTAAAAGGAAACCCCACATTCATTATTCGGTTTCTCCCTGTGCTCCCGTCCTCACAGCCCCTGACCACCACTAATCACCTGCCAGTCTCCGGGAGGTGCCTAGTCCCAACAGACTATGTAGATGTAACCACACACAATGGGAAACATAATCCAAATTGGGGGGGGGATAGTATTCAGCTGTGAAAAAGAATAAACTACACACTACAACATGGATGAGCCTTGGAAACGTAATGCTAAGTGGAAGACACACAACACAAAAGGCCATTGCCATCTGGTTCCATTTATCTGAAATGCAAACAGAAATCCACAAAGACAAAAATCAGTTTCATGGTTATCAGAGGAGAGAGGGGAGGGGGAATAGCAAGTGACCATTCAGTGGACGCTGCGTTTCCAAAGTGGAGTGATGAAAAAGTTTTGGGCGGCCAGACACAGTGGCCTCACATTGTGGGCCACTCACATCTATAAACCTAGCACTTTTGGGGACCAAGGCAGGAGGATTACTTGAAGCCGGGAGTTAGAGACCAGCCTGTGCACATAGTGAGACCCACTGTCTAAAAAAAAAAAAAAATTAGTTGGCCATGGTGGTGCACACCTGTAATCCCAGTTTCTTGAGAGGCTCAGGCAGGAGGATCACATGAGCCCAGGAGTTTGAGGTTGCTGTGAGCTACAACACCTCTGCACTCTAGCCTGGGCAAAAGAGTGATACCCTGTCTCAAAAAGTTTTGGAACCTCAGAGCGATTGCACAACATTGCAGATACATTTAATGCCACTGAACTGTACACTTCAAAATGGTAAATTCATCTTAGATGTGCTTTACCACAATGAAAGATAATGGGGAGAAGTACTGATGCACCCCTCTCTTCTTTAAAGAGCAGCATTTCCACTTCTGAGGGAGTTCTCTAGTGCTGGTCACAGGTTCTGACGTCTAATTGTCTGGACTTGAATCGTTACTCCTTTGAATAGACGTATGACCAATTACTCAGTCTTTCTAACTCGGATGTTGTCTGTAAAATGGGAATAATGTTACTTCCCACAGAGGGAGCTATTGCAAAGATTATGTGAAATAATTCATGTAAATATCAAGCAAGATGCCTGCCACGTAAGATGTGTTCAATAATGTTAGCTACCTTCAAAATCAGTATTGTTGTTAGAATTGTTGTGGCTCGACAAAGGAGTCCAACAGCCAGTCGCCCAAGCCAATCAATGGAGAAGCAGAGGAGAGGTCAGCAGCTTCACTTTATTTACAGAAAAGCCAGAGATCCCAGAGAACAGCGAGGCTCTGCTCTCCCTTTTCCCTTCATTACTTTTATATTCTCGCAGTAAAGGTGAGAGTCAGCAATGTTATTACTCATCACAGTAAACGTCTAGTAGATTTTTCTTCATAGGTCACAAGGTTACACACTATCCCCCTATCTTAAAGCACTTATATCTTCAAAGCCTTCTTACTTTAAATTAAATTTATAGTTAGTCACTGCATTACTAAGTGCATTAATGAGAACACTTTGCACACTGGGTCCTTGACTGGCACCACGGTCCTTGGAACATGCAGTTCTTAACTTGATCTGTAACAGAAGGTCTTCTATGTGAATGAACTGTCCCAGATTGGCAACACATGGGCACATTCAGCCTCTCCAGGGCCTGTCCAGCAGCGCCCTGGATGTAATGGCTATTTAGGACGATAGTGGCCGCCATCATTATTATTTCTTGGCCACAGTGATTGATTGGTTTTTAGAGTGAGCCCATGTAGAATGGGTCAGAAGGGTTATTTCAAGGAATTTCTGAAATGGAGCTAAAGTGAAAAGCTCTTATCCTCTTGTGTCATGGAACTCTGAGATTAGACCCCAAGAGCAGCTTGTGGCCACACTGAAGCCAACATACTAAGAGAAGCCAGGACAAGGGCTTGGGGCTAGGTCCAGCGTACAAGAGTTCGTGATTCTGGGTGCCCAGGATTTGGTCACATAATCCAAAGAATTCCCCATTTTGGCCTAAGTGAATTCAAATTTTTTTTTTAAATAATTTTATTGAATCATAATTATGTACATTGGTGCAATCACAGGGCACGATTCATATACATTCAGAAATATTTTGATCATACTGTTACAGATATCCTTCATGGCATTTCCTTGATCACTATATAA
>CAUYON010119313.1:0-19778 GCA_963573935.1 Arctocebus calabarensis
TTCCATTTATATCTTTGTTTTTAAATATAAATTTCTAATATTCCCTATTTATTATTAGGGCTTATGTGCCCAGATCACATTTTTCTTTTCTTTTTTTTTTTTTTTTGCAGTTTTTGGCCAGGGCTGGGTTTGAACCCCCCACCTCCAGCATAGGGGGCCGGCGCCCTACTCCTTTGAGCCACAGGCACCGCCCCAGACCACATTTTTTAAATCACTTTTTATTCTTATTATCATTATTTTCTAACTTTGAATATGAGTGTATTTTCAATAAAGGTAATGACTATTCTAAAGAATAGTCAGCACCATATTTATAAGGAATTACATCAAGAGTACAAAAAAATCTGATAAATCCAAAAAAAAGGACAAAATTATAAACAGCATTGTTAAAATATAAAGATGCCTGAACACTGAAAGAGCAAATTTATTTCTATATTATAGCCTTCAGAAGTAATTGGAAGCATACACAGATAGTCACTTGAAAATAATTAGAGCCTTGTTTTTAACAACTGCATTTCAAAAAACAACCTGAAGAGATTTACAAATAAAATTAGATTATATTCATGTATTATAGTACAAATAGCCTATAGACTAAAATGCAACTTCTATAAGAAGGAGACAGGGGAAAAAATACCAATGAGAGAAAATTAGAAAATACATATGCAAATAACGGCAAAAATAACAATCCCCATAACCCAATTATTTGGAGACAAGCTCTTTGGTATAATTCTTTACAACACTCTAGATAGTTAGGTGTTAGATAAATGATAGTTAATTTACATCTATGTACATACATTTTACTGCATTCATATGTATTTCTTTTATTGTTGGAATACTGTTGTTTTTGCATATTTCTATGCCCATGTTCTTCCTCAAGAGACAAGTGCAGGGTTAGAGCATTTTAATATTTGTCTTGCAAGTTTGAATTCCAACATTTTTTTTAATATTGTATTACTATATTTGTGTTTTTTTTATTTACTCATAGTTCTGGTATGAATTCCAGAAGACAAATATACCAAAACAATAATAGCTATAGAAATTTGTTAAGAGATATGTCATATAAAAATACACAAACTGATACAACTATATATCAAAATACTGTAGGGGGATGGAGTTAAAGTATAGAATTTATTTTGTTTTCCTTTAACTTTCTTTTTTTTTTTAGGATGCACATTGTTTTTTCTTTTATTTCTTATTTTTTTTATTGAATCATAGCTGTGTACATTAGTTCAATCAAGGGGTACAGTGTGCGGGTTTCACATGCAACCTGAGATATTTTTATCAACCTGATTGACGTAACATTCATGAGATTTTTCTCGTTTACTATGTGAAAACATTTTTGATAGAATTCCAACATTTTGAGCTGATGCTTACCTATACTATGGAGGGTTTATACCCAATTCAAAGCCTATTTATTAAAATTGTGTATGATTTAATTTGTTTCAAACTGGTGGTTCAGTGAATTTGGTCAATTCCTTTTAACTCTGAGTCATGTGTATGAATGTTTTGCAGGGCGTAACTCCTTCACACCACCTTCTCCTAACAACGGCCTTCAATATTGAAACTACACGTATTTTTACTCTTATTTGGTATACTTTCATTACTACTCATCTGACATTTTTTTTCAATGAGTTGTTTAGAAATCCTGCCATGAAAGTGAAGAATAAACCCTTAGGATAGATGGGTGTAGTTATAAAGCAAACTCGAAGCTTTGGTTTTGTATTATCGTGAAATTCAGATATGTCAAATACTTATCAGAACCACTGTGCTCAAATAAAGCTTCTAGATAGAAAAAGATGCAAAACTACAAAAGCTATACAAAAAGATTTCATGACAATATTTTTGACAGGGAAACTCCAGACAGTTATGGAGGAAAATATATTGAAACCATGTGGAAATATTTGAGATACAAAAAGGAAATGAAGAATGGTAAAAATCCTGCTTTTGGCAAATTTTGATTCTGCGAAAAAGACCTTTTATTAAATTTTGAAAATAATTAGAGCCTTGTTTTTAACAACTGCATTTCAAAAAACAACCTGAAGAGATTTACAAATAAAATTAGATTATATTCATGTATTATGGTACAAATAGCCTATAGACTAAAATACAACTTCTATAAGAAGGAGACAGGGGAAAAATACTTGTAATCCTAGCACCCTGGGAAGCCCAGGTGGGTGGATTGCCCTGAGCTCAGTGGTTTGAGACCAGCCTGAGCCAGACTGAGACCCCGTCTCTACTAAAAATAGCCGAGCATTGTGGCCGGCACCTGTAACCCCAGCTACTTGGGAGGCTGAGGCAAGAGAATCACTGCAGCCCAAGAGTTTGAGGTTGCTGTGAGCTGTGATGCCACAGCGCTCTACCAAGGGCAACATAGTGAGACTCTGTTTCAATAAGAAAAATAATAAAATAAATAAATAAAAGAAAATTTTAAAAAAAAAGTTTTATCTTTGTCTCAAGTAAAAGTAAGTGATCAAAAGAAATGTACACAAAAAACTTATTTAGGATGTTCTTTAAGTCAGGTAAAACACGCAGACCTTTTTGTGTTTCTGATCTACCTCTATTTCATAGTTGGCTAAAATATTGAAAAAAACGTTTAAAAATCAATTGATTTTTTTAGGAAACTCATAGAAAGAGGACAAAAAGGGCATGACAATTGCCATCACGCTGTAAGTATTTCAAGTAGTTCCTGCTACCTTCTTAAAATTACTCCTTTCTTTAAAAGAACTTGATTCTGTCATAAAGTGGCAATGCTTTATTCAGTAATAAAATGACAATGAATCAATTATTCAGGAATATCAGGTCACACTTCACAGACTCTCAGTATGGACAAGGCTCTATTCATCCAGGAATTCAATGTACTGCTTATGAGATTATTAATCAGTACAATGCAGTCTTTTTCTCTTTTGAATAATTTGTCAAGCTCTTAATCTTGGATTCCTTTTTTTTAAGCCCCATCTGAGGTGAAGTTTATGAGTGTATCTTTTTCATTTAGTATCCTTAAAACTAAGTCGAAACAATACCTTTACGCTTTTAATACAGCAGCACAATGCAGAAATATTTAATCATTAACAAAACATAATTTCTAAATTATACATACTCTATGTTGTGGCAAACCATATATATTTTTTCAGAAAACAGTTGAAATTCAACCAAGATTCAAAGATCAAGGGTATTTAGCTAGGAATAGTATATCTCTGTTCTTAGACAATAAAAAAATTTTGCGCTAAATCAGACAGAAAAATATTCCATGCATTGATTACTTGATATGTAACTTAATTTTTGTTGTGTGAGCACTGATCACAAATTATCTGTATAAAATATATTTTTCTAATATATAAATATATATAAAATTAATATGTACATTATACATAGCTGAATTTTAAAAGTAAAATTAAATATATATTTTGCAGTATTAGTCCAAGTGACTATTGAATCATGATTTGAACACCTATTTTTGTATATCATTTTTCTCTACAATTACCTACATTAAAATAATATGAATATTGATTATGTTTTTATATCTTCTATTTTATTATTGCTTAGTTTTTCATTATATTCTTCTTGAAGACAAGTGAGTGTTTGTATTTAGTTATTGTCCCATGCTATTATTAATTTTAAAATGGTGAAAATGATACCGGAACATCCTTTGATAAGTAGCACTATTATAACAGTTTTGGTAAAAGTGGACTATAAATAAATAATGAATTGCTAAGTAATTTCATCATGTCTTTATTGCTTTAAGGCAGTGCTATAACAACGTGTTTTGTAAAAAAAAAAAACTCTGCTACAATTGTTTTACTGCGTTCAGACATATTATTACAAATTTACTTGGCTATTGAGCTGAGGCAGAATTAAAAGGGATAATTGAATTTAAAGACAGGTCAAGAGTAATGACCCAAATTAGATTTATAGTTGTTTTTGCTGTTTATCAAAAGCCAGAAATCCTGGTTAACAAAAGACATTGAAAGTGGAGGCTGCTAATCTAAGTTGTAAAGCGCAGACGTTGAAACTGGGAGGTGGGTTTTAAGACGACTGGTGTAGGAGTTTACACAATGCAGAGTAACTCCACGCAGCCGAGAAACTTTAGCTCGAGAGTCTTTAAATCAGATGGGAAACAGCACATCTTTTTAAAGAATTCACGGGTTAGAGCAAAAGGATTTCAAAACAGATAATCATAAAAAAAAAAAGATAATTTGTTGAAATAGGTTGTTCCTAGTATAAAAGAGATAAGCTCTGAACATAACTAGTCATATTGGCAAAATGAGAAAAAATTATAGATATATCTCAGAAATTTTAGGAAGATTATGTTACGGAAGGAAATTTTTTTTTTTTTAACAATCCAGTGATGTCATCATTGAAAAACCTAGTTGCTGGGTAAGGACAAGTAAAGGGTTGGTGTAAATTTTCAAAAAAATTGGCAAATATTAAATTCTTTCAGGTATAGAATAGGTGTCTAGAAAGGAGACTAGTGCTGTAATCCCATAACCTCCCGAAATGTCAGAATTACATCTAGCTAGAGGGGGTGTGAGGAGCGAAATCTCTTCATTAATGAACTGAATATAGCAAGGCGTCACAGGTTTCACACAGGGTTACCGAAGAGCAAACGTGTGTCAATACAGTCCTTCCATTGCAAGCGATTTTTCTTTTATTGTGAGGTATTTTAGGTATTTAATTTATGAAAGTTTATTAATGAATCACATTATATCAATTCTATTCTCTGTCCCCCTACTTTTCAAACCTTAATCTGCCCTTACTAACTCTTTATCTGAACTCAAATCTTGTTTGCTCAGTTATTTGAAACATTCAGCTATTATTTCTTTCATATCTTTTATTTATTTTTTTATTTTTAAATATGCATTTGTTTATTAGGTTTCCACTTTTTGACTTCACCGAATTAAAAAGGCTTAAAATTTAATAACAACAACAATGTTTAAGATAAGGACTAGAAACAAAATCCTTGTAAGGAACGAGCAAAGAGAAATACATTCAGAAAATAAATCAGACGATTATTGATTATTGTCAGCCATTATTTTTTCAAGTATTTTTCTTCTTCTTTTCTTTCTATTTTCCCTTGAGGTTTCAATTAAAAATAATTCAGTCAATTTAGTTAATTCTGATTCTTTTCTTTCTAATTTTCCACCTTTTTGCTGCTTCTAAGAATCCAAATGGAATTTCATTTTACTCACATTCCTCCAACTTTGTACAAGCCATTATTAGAGGCACTGCTGTATGTATTTTCTATTAACAATTACAATTTTAATTATTTTCCATACGTCCATTTTATAAGATAAATGTGTGTAAATATTGCTTTATCGTACATCACACTTGAGCAATATAAAACGAATATTTAAAACATAGAGAAATCATTTGACCTATCAATGCTTCATTTCATTTAACACGCATACATTCATAAATCATTGAACATGTCATACTAAGGCCATGAGTTAATATTAATAATATTTGCTTCTGGTAATTTTAATGACCAATATGTTTAAGAAGATCAATTAAGTCTATTTCTCTTTTCATCTTAAGCCTTATTCAAAGAAATGGCAAGTCAAAATTTTCCTTTTTGTCAGAGTTTACCAATATCAGATTCATACTTCTTATTAAACCTCCCTAGAGTTTTAGACCATTTCTTTTTTAAATAATTTTATTAAATCATAATTGTGTACATTGGTGCAATCATAGGGCAGAATGTGCTTCATACACAATCAGAAATATTTTGATCGTACTGTTACAGATACCTTCACGGCATTTTCTTGATCACTATATAAAGACATTGATACTCTACATTTAACAAGTTTCACCAGTACCCTGCTAAGATGCACCGTAGGTGTGATCCCACTAATGGCCCTCCCTCCACCCATCCTCCCCCACTCCTGTCCCCTCCCTTTTGATCCTATAATTCCTTAGACCATTTCTTAATATAACAGTGGCTATTATTAATTTATGTTAGAATGAAAAATAAAAACACACACTCATACTTGAGGACTTCAAGGAACTATTGGTCAATATTCGTCAGAACCTGTGGTTCTCTTTTCCATATTCTAAAGGGAGAAGGTCCTCATGCTGGAGTTTAGCTATAGATAGTGTCTGGGCATGTGTTAGGAAGGTGTAATTCCAGGCCTCATTCCATGTTTAGTGAATCAGAATCTCTTTACAATGATTCATATGTACAATGAAGGCTTAGAAGCCTTTTGCTAAAAAACTTGAACATGATTATCCATTTTTCATTTCCTAGTCTCAATACCTTGGCTTAGTCTTGATGGTAGTGCCTTTGTTATGCCAATATAATGAAAGACGGGGGAAAGGGGAGGGGGAGGGAAGGGGAAGGAGAGGGTGGGGGGAGATGGGACAAAGGGTGAGATCACATGTGTGGTACATATCCCAAAGGTCAGGAGAAAACTTCTAAATACAGATCAAAAATGTTTTCACATAGTAAACGAGAAAATCTCAAGAATGTTATGTCAATCAGGTTGATAAAAACATCTCAGATTGCATGTGAAGCCCGCACACTGTACCCCATGATTGAACTAATGTACACAGCAATGATTCAATAAAAAAAAAAATATATCAGTGTGTGATTTGGGAATTGTATAATCTGAAAGGAAACACACTCAAAAGTACTTTGGGAGAAGGCAGCGCCTGTGGCTCAAAGGAGTAGGGCACCAGCCCCATGTGCCAAGGTGGTGGGTTCAAACCCAACCCCGGCCAAAAACCATTAAAAAAAAAATTCAAAAGTACTTTGGGAGAGTAAGTTTTCATGTTGACTAGTAACACGAATAGAGATTGTCTAAGAGAGACTGTGCAGTGGCTAAATTCTCCTACAGCGAACCCTTTTGAATACTAGTGCTATTATTTCCAACTGACATAATTATTTTTCCATTTTATAGCTGCATACATTATCTTACAATTTTATAAGAAGAATGATATAAATTAAATTCTTCATTGGGTAAAGTTTCTTTTTTAAAATGTCCAACTATTTAAACAAATGTCTTAAGTTAAAGCACAAAACCTAATTTTTTTTTTTTTTTTTTTTGAGACAGAGTCTCACTTTGTCCACCCCTGGTAGAGTGCTGTGGCCTCATAGCTCACAGTAACCTCAAACTCATGGGCTCAAGTGATCCTCTTTCCTCAGCCTCCTGAATAGCTGTGACTACAGGCTCCCACCAAAATGCTGGGCTTAATTTTATATTTTTAGTAGAGACAGGGGTCTCATTCTTGCTCAGGCTGGTCTTGAACTTCTTAGCTCAAGCAATCCACTTACCTCAGACTCCCAGAATGCTAGGAATCAGGCATGAGCCACTGTCCCTGGGCCAGAAAAATTAGTATTTCTATGATCGTTCTGACCCTACATGAAAAAAACTAGATGAGTAATGCCCTAGGACTTGATATTCCTTCTAATAATGTTAGTCTTAGAGTTTTGTAAATAAAATTCAAAACTTTAAAAATAACTTCACTTACATCTCATTTTTACATTAGCAATGACAGCAACATGGAACCATAGGTGCCTAATAAAAGTTTTTTGTCTGAGTACAGCAGGCTGTATATTTAGAAGTAGAAAGCTGGGGCATGAGGAATACATTGCTCTTGTCATTATTAGATTTGGTTAATCCTTCAGGCTGTTGTGAACTTAAAAATAAGAATGTTCATGTAGTTACTCTAAAGCAGTGATGTAAAATACATATACCCAGTGGCCAAAGGAAGTGCCTTCCTCATTTCATCATCCAATTATTTACCCAAAGATCTCCATTCCATACGATCCCAACCGCTGAGGCTTTTCCTTGTGAGTAGGAAAGGTGTGGAACTTGGTACCAATTGTGCAAATTTCAACTAAAAACATACTATTGCTTTAGAAACAGGTGGTTTATCTACTTCCATCAGAATGATTCTGAGATAGAGACACTTCTAAAGCCACATAGGAAATCATTCCATAATTCGGTGGCTTGAGCAGCCGTCATTTGTCACCTCATGAGTCTGTGGGTCCCCCTGTAGTTTGGGTTCATGGTTTGCAGTCAGCTAGTGGGTTTCCTGGGCTCGGCAGACAGGCTGGTTTGTCCCCACACAGACAGGATGACAGGGGCTAGGACACACGGACCCTCACCCACCAGGGCACTTCCCAGCTCTCTTTAGATAAGGGACAATGACAGCGCCACCAAGTGCAGCGGGACACAGCAGGACTCCAGACGCAAAGCCACTCGAGTTGCCACCCGTGCCGTGCCTGGATTGCTCTCTGGCCAGCTCAGAGTCAGTGTGGGCAGGGAGCAGAGGGGCGTGGAGACCAGGTGGTGCGACGTGATTTGCCCACCCGACATCATCAACCACAATAGTGGTCTGAATGAATAAAACAGAGGCCAAGAAAGCAAACGATGGGGAAAAAATCTCCTGCCAACGACCTTCCTTGCAGCTCTGAAAAATGTCTTTTTGTTGCTTAGACCGTGTTGAGGGAAAGAGAAGCTGCATCTTTACGCTCACAGCACCTTCGTGCTGACGTTGATCTCACCTACCTTCTGTGGCATCCGTGGGCCGATGCGGCCTGAGGCTAGAATCTAATAAGTGTTTAGGTGGAGACGATGCTTTCTCCTCACCTCAACGCCTATTTACAGACGGTCGGCAGCAGCACCTGCTGCTCCCTGAGCCGAGATTCTGCTGCTCACTCGAGTCTTAGCACAGACCAGCTAGGATGTCATAGAGCCGTTTATTATCAACCTTCACATGTGAAAAAAAAATCTATGAAAATGATAAATACACTCGCCTTCTACTTCTTAAGTTAAGCACATAACTGGCTGTCAACAGATACAAGGGCTGCCTGTGTCTGAATGAGAAGAGATGTTATCAGGTGAAGGAGGCTGAGAAACCACAGACACAGCGTGGTCATTGCTCATAAACGGCCAGAGTCCCTCATTTTCACTCTGTCTCAGTTTGACCTTTGAAGGCTTCACACACTAATACGCACACGTACACGTCTCTGCCCCATGGGCTTCTTAGCAGTCAACGGGGAGATAAAGGGTATCAGACAAAAATGAAGCTCCACTTAGTTGTAGTTCTGAGATGCTCATGACTCTTCTCCCAGGCCCGTCTGGTCATGAGGAGGTGGTGGCAATGCTGGGTCAGGGCACCTGCTGCTTCCAAGGCTGCTGCCTCGTCCACCGCAGAGCCTCCGTGAGCCAACCAGGCTCAGCATAGTCGCTCTGCGTGCAGAGACCTCCCAGCCTGAGAACTGGTCCAGGAGCTAAAGCCACTTAGCTGAAAGGCCACCTGCTAGAGGGCGAAGCAGAATGCACAATCAAAAATTAAATAAGAAACAAATAACATGTAGTGTCGTGTTACTAGCAATGTCTTTTAAGACATCTAACGGGGCAGCATTCATTTTTCCATAAGGCTAGTGTCTAACTCTTTTTAAATAGTCATTAAGGGGGCAGGAGGGTTGATGTGCTCCCATGAACAGGTACATCGTGCGGCTGTACGGCCACCTCCTGGGCGTGGGACACAAGACAACAGGGACAACACCTAACAAATGCAAACATTGTAACCTAATACTGTGTACTCTCAAATTAATCTGAAATAAGAACAAAAGAAAAAACACATTCAGAGCCGCCATTGTCAATTTCCTATCTTTCTCTGTTAAAAAAAACAATAAAAAGTACATTTAATGAGATTTACAGTGCCATTTAATTAGAGCAGCTAAAATCTCTGAACAAGATTGCAAAAGAAAAATACCCTAATGTTATAGAATTCTACATGCTGTTTTTTTTTTTTTTTTCTGGTGTTCCTTTAAAACTGTATTAATAGATCACTAAAATAGAAAGATTTCTCACTTCAATACTTGATGTTTATGAATGTGATTATATGTGGATGTGTTTTCACTTTCCCCTAACCGACTAGGTTCGGGAAAGAGGTGTCTAGTAAAACGTTAGTGAACACTGTAAGAATCCAGTGTATCTGAGTCAGGTTAGAGCCCTGTAAGTTCCCTGTGTATCTGAGTCAGGTTAGAGCACTGTGAGTTCCCTGTGTATCTGAGTCAGGTTACAACACTGTGAGTTCCCTGTGTATCTGAGTCAGGTTAGAGCACTGTGAGTTCCCTGTGTATCTGAGTCAGGTTAGAGCCCTGTAAGTTCCCTGTGTATCTGAGTCAGGTTAGAACACTGTGAGTTCCCTGTGTGTCTGAGTCAGGTTAGAGCACTGTGAGTTCCCTGTGTGTCTGAGTCAGGTTAGAGCACTGTCAGTTCCCTGAGTGTCTGAGTCAGGTTACAGCACTGTGAGTTCCCTGTATATCTGAGTCAGGTTAGAGCACTGTGAGTTCCCTGTGTGTCTGAGTCAGGTTAGAGCCCTGTGAGTTCCCTGTGTATCTGAGTCAGGTTACAGCACTGTCAGTTCCCTGTGTATCTGAGTCAGGTTAGAGCACTGTGAGTTCCCTGTGTATCTGAGTCAGGTTAGAGCACTGTCAGTTCCCTGTGTGTCTGAGTCAGGTTACAGCACTGTGAGTTCCCTGTGTATCTGAGTCAGGTTACAGCACTGTCAGTTCCCTGTGTGTCTGAGTCAGGTTACAGCACTGTGAGTTCCCTGTGTATCTGAGTCAGGTTAGAGCACTGTGAGTTCCCTGTGTATCTGAGTCAGGTTACAGCACTGTGAGTTCCCTGTGTATCTGAGTCAGGTTAGAGCACTGTGAGTTCCCTGTGTGTCTGAGTCAGGTTAGAGCCCTGTGAGTTCCCTGTGTATCTGAGTCAGGTTAGAGCACTGTGAGTTCCCTGTGTATCTGAGTCAGGTTAGAGCACTGTGAGTTCCCTGTGTATCTGAGTCAGGTTAGAGCACTGTGAGTTCCCTGTGTGTCTGAGTCAGGTTAGAGCACTGTGAGTTCCCTGTGTGTCTCAGTCAGGTTAGAGCACTGTGAGTTCCCTGTGTATCTGAGTCAGGTTAGAGCACTGTGAGTTCTCTGTGTAACTGAGTCAGTTTAGAGCCCTTTAAGTTCCCTGTGTATCTGAGTCCGGTTAGAGCACTGTTTGCAGCCTGTGTAACCGTGGCACTTTAGAACACACTGTAAGTAGCCCTTTTTAGTTTGAGTCTACCCAAATAGCCACCCTCCAAATATATATATATATGCAGAGTCAAAGGAATTGAATCATGACATAACATAGCAGAAACATGGAAACTGTTTGCATCATGTTTATTTTCCTTTTTTCCTATTTTTGCATTTTTTATACTAGTAGGCATGAGCTAGCTAAAATGTGTGGCACTGAATTATCTTTGGGGGATCCGGATGACCAGCCTAGGTTACTGCAGGCGAGAAGGGTTAGGCTAATCAGCTCTCAACCCGATTTTCCCATTTAGTAGTCTGAGAAAAGCTCTGTGAGAAATTCATCTCATATACTATTTTTCTTTCAATAAATTTAAAGGAAATTGTTTTAGTACAATTCACATTGTGTATTATTACACAGAAAAGAATTGAAGAAGATAAATAATGATAGGAATGTGAATGGCAAAAGCAAGCAAAGTATTCAGGTCTAACCATTTCTACACATTGAAACAATGATTGGCTGGAGTTCATTGCTGCGTTTTCAAATAGAAAGAAATTATAGTATTTTTTTGGTAGTGTAAACCCTTCACCAGTTCAGTATTTGATTCCAGGTTCATTCTCTGTTTACATGAATTTTCCCTTTTTACATTAATGAAATAACATTTATCACATCATTTTACACTTAGTATGTATGTTTGACTCCTAATTCTACTGAAAAGAATAATAAGTTTGACAGCCCTAACCATATATCATCTAGATTTTATTATTGTTAGGAGTCTCTTGATAATTAAAAATAAAGGAAAATAACGGGGAATAATTCAATTATTTGGTGAATTTACTTCCCTTATAGACATTTGATTTTTTGGAATAAAATGATACTAGTACCAAATTTAATTCTTAGAAATTTTGACTTACTGATTAACGAATAGAGTAGAAAAAGAGAGAATGTATGCCGACTTGGGTCAAGCACCTTCCCTTCCATAGAATCCCTGTCATTTAATTTTTATCAGATTTGATTAGACAAGCCTGTATCTAAAACTACTTACAGAAGAAAATCTATTAGAGTAATGTGGCTTACTGAGGATGCTGTATTTTACTTCACTGTTTTTGTACTTAAAGTCATTGTCAGTAATTAGGGAAGAAATCTTGTCTGAGATGAGTGAAAGCGGAGGCTGACTTTTCTCAGAGAAATGACTGTCTTTGCCCCACAGACCTCGAGCACGCTTCTTCTGGCGGAGCTTTCTCATTGCAGTTTTGTGACCCTGTTTCCAGTGTTTCTTGATATTAGCTGAGCACTCAGACATGTCAGATTAAAAAGGTGAATTTCAATCAAAATGTGGCATCCTAATTTCGGAGCTAACTCTCAGAAAATAGAGAGACTCACTCCTGTCACTAAGATAAAAAGAATATATAGTATTCATTTTTAAATCTCTATGTTATTCTAGCCCTTTGATTTCTCTTTCTTTTTCTTCTACATTTGAAGTGTACATACTTGAATGCATACTAGTCAAATTTTTAAACTCTTTAAACTTGTTTTGTAATTATTTGACATGCCATTTAGTTAGGATTGGGGGCAAAAAACGGGCAATAAAAAAACCCTAAATGGAAGCATTTTAAGAGAACAGTGGTTCATACTTCTCTCATACAGACATGTAAGTGGGCTCTGCAGACAGGTGTGGGACTCCGCATTATTACAGACCTACTTTCTTTCTATTCTACTACTCTGCCAACATGCAAGGATCCTGAGAAATTTAATTTTGCTTTAGTAAAAGATGAGTTCAGCCAACATTGGAGTGGAAATAAATGAAGAACTGTTACTGTGTTTCACACTACACCACCTGCGCATTTGACACTTGGCAACTCAAATATCCACAGGCACCCTCTCTCCACACTTAGCCTCATTCTCAGAGTCCCATCTAGAAAGGAAAAACGGGTCACATTCCAGAATACCTAGGCCTCTCCATCAGGCCTCGATATGGCTCCTCGTGCTCCAGGGCCACATAAAATGCAAGACAATGTATCCGCTCCCCACACTGGATACAGATTGCTGCCAGAAACACATAATCACAACAATAAAACTCATGTAAAAATGGTGAGTCAGTCAGTGTTCTCAAGAGGAATAGAATAGGGCAGGGCACGGTGGTTACTCTGAGTAACCAACTTGTCTGGAGTTCAAGGCCATCTGAGCAGAGTGAGACCCCTGGTCTCTGCTAAAAGAAGAACAAGAACAAGAAAGAAGAAGGAGAAGCAGAGGCGGAGGAGGAAGCAAAAAAAGAAAAAATTAGGCAGGCATTCTGGCAAGAACCTGGGGTCCCAGCTACATGGGAGGCTCAGGCAAGAGGATCATTTGAGCCCAGGACTCTGAGGAGGTTTCTGTGACTATGACACTCTACCCAGGGTGACAGAGCGAGCCTGTCTCCAAATAAAAAGGAAAAAAAAAAGGAGAAACTGAACGTGTGTACACACAGACACATCTACACACATATACGCACACACCGTTAGTATGTACCTGTATATTATATATTATATTATATGTATATGTATTGTATAGAGGTAAAATGAGACTTTCTGTAGGGAATTGACCCACATGATGATGTAGGCTACGAGGTCCCAGTCTGCCCTCTGCAAGTTGAAGACGGAGCGAGGCCAGTCCAAATCCAGAGGTTTGTGAACCAGGAGTAACAAGGATACCAGTCCCAGGCCAAGGGCAGGAGGTGCCAACTGAGCTTGGCAGGAAAAAGAGAAGCATATTCAACTGCCCTTCACCTTTCTGGCCCATCGGTCCTCCGTGGACTGGGTGGTGCCCAGCCACACAGGGAGGGCCCTGTGTCCGCTTTACTCCAGCACTCAGCCCTTCCGGGAGATGTCTCTCCAGACTCACCCAGGAACAGTAAACCAGATACAAGACGCTGTGGACCCAGTCACCTCCAGACAGGACGTTGACCATCACATGGGAAAACAAAGCAATCCCGCTGGAAAGTAAAGTGTGTGTTGCCTTTTCTAGAGAATTCTCCGTCTGACTCATCTGGTTGTTTTTACGAGGAGTCCCACCGTTGTGGGGTCTGCTGGGAGCCTGTTTCCTGCCTCCCTCACTCCTCCCCTCCTGGGCCCCACCTGGTGGGATATCCTGCCCTCTTTGTTCACTGCTGAAGCGAGTCTGGAGGCCTGGGCACTTCCTTCCATGGGAGAATGACGGATTCTGTAGGCCAAAGGTTTAGGGTTCCTTTGTCACTTACATTCCCTCAAAAGCTTAATAAATGTATGTTCTCTTTGCTCCCTTTCAATTTTTACGCATTTAAATTAACAAGATTTTTTTGTACATATAATTTACATCTATATAACACATACATGTATAATTTTTATGGCTTTAACAAGATGTAAATGAATAATTTTTACTTTATTTATTTTTATTAAATCATAGCTGTGTACATTGATGCAATTCTGGGGCACAAAGAAATTATTGATCAAAACCCACTGATCAACCCAGCAGTGATGAAAAGATTAAATTAAAGGATTAAATTGATCATTTTTAATGCCTAATGATTCTGACCTTTTACTTTTCTTGCGCCCCACCTATACCTACCCATTCCTCCAAATTCATGGTGAACTTCTTGGTGCAAAGTGAAATAAAAGGTAAAGTAAGCAGGAAAGAGACAGGTATCATTCTTAATTCTATTATAATATTTCCCTCTGAATGGTTGTCATTGTATGACGGAAACACTCTTTGAGAAAGCTGCTGTCTCCTACCCATAATGGTGCCAGGGTAGGAAAATGGAATTGCTGGCACGTCTATCAAGCAAAGCTCCAAAACATCGTACTAACTGTCAAATTATATCACGAGTCACAGTATAACCGGTTCCCTGAGCAAATCTTCATTTTTTCCACCCGTCTTCTAACTCACGAACTCTAGTGTGGACCCATTTGTCTTACAGAAACTTGTTGAAAGTGCCGGTGAGCAGCCTACAGACACCACGACTCTCAATTATTTCCCCCATGTCACCTAAATCAATGGCATTGATTAGTCAGTCTTCTAAGAAAAAGAAAAAAGAAACACAGTTTAACTGTTGAACAGAATGGTCTACCACAATAGAAAAAGAATTAGTCACCAGCATTTAATGTCTGAGCATATAATGGATATATGATTACCAACAAGCCAATATGTCATGGTTATTCTGTTTTTCTGTATCATCCCAGTTCCAGATATCAAATTCAGTCTTAATCACAATTAGGCTCAAAAAGAATGACAGAAAATCCAGTTTGCTATTTCCAGCAGCATTTTTCATCAGAGAATTGTTAGCAATACCAGATAGTTCTGTACACATTTAATTTGGAGCCGGGTTCTCCACTGGTGCTGACTTTGATCTTCTTGCCCCAGGACACATTTGTTGGCGTGTTGAGGAATGCTTGCATTGCCGCGACTTGGAGGGGCCGCTGCTGCCATCTGCTGGGCAGGGAAGCCACCACCTTTCTTACTGACACATCCAGCCTTTCTACAGAAAGGCCGCGGCATCCGGCTGGTCCTTGAGTCTCTGGCTTCTTCCTCTTAACCTGTTACACTGAGTGTTCTACACAGATAAGACCCCATACTCAGAGATGCTTGCCCACTCTTTGTGGCTTTCAGACTGGTGCAACCCGAGTGACAGCACTTAGCCTTATATTTCCTTCAAATTAATCAATTCTTTTTTTTCTAGATTGTGTACTAATTTTTTTTATTAAATCATAGCTGTGTACAGTAATGCAATCATGGGGGTACAGTGTGCTGGTTTTATATACAATTTGAAATATCTTCATCAAACTGTTTAACATAGCCTTCATGGCATTTTCTTAGTTATTGTGTTAAGACATTGGTATTCTGCATTTGGTAAGTTTCACCTGTAGCTTTCTAAGATGCACCTTAGGTGTGATCCCACCAATTACCCTCCCTCCACCCATCCTCCCCCTTCCACCCTGTTACACCTGCCCTGTGGCCCTTCTGGGCCCTCCTGTCTCCTGCTCCCACTTGCTGTTTGATGTGCTTGGCCTGGATGGCCACTTCTTTCCCACGGGACCCTCTCTCTGTGCTGCCCCCTTTTCTCTGGAATCTGCGGGGGAATAAATTAATCTTCTCACCATTTCAATCCTCATGCCTCTCACTACACCAAACCTGACCAACCAAAATCAAACTGAAAACATCTGACTTCTGATAACGTCTGAAAACATCTCACCACGCCCACGGGCACAGGTGTGTGTAGTCCCAGCTACTCAGGAGGCTGAGGCAAGAGATTCTCTTGAGCCCAAGAGTTTGAGGTTGCTGTGAGCTGTGACCCCACAGCACTCTACCGAGGGTGAAAGAATAGGACTCTGTCTCAAAAAAAAAAAATTGCTTATCACATAACTTGTGTTTTCATATTTCCCTGAGTAAAATTTCATTGATTTATTTTCCTAGGATTTAGAAATGTTTTTTCTAAAAAAAAAAATTTAGAGGGTACTGTTAGCCAGATGGCAGTAACAACCACAGATAAGACCTCTATGATCTTAAAATACATTTATGCGACCTCTATGATCACAGGAGAGGTTGCAAAACTGAGTGAAACACAGAAGCGTGAAGACTCACTGAAGAGGTTAAAGAAAGTTTTACATCACCTGTACGAACCTTGCCCTAAGGTTCTCCATAACCATTACACAGTTCTCAGTGGTTAGTCTGCTGCCCCCACCTGCAAGCATCTCCTCCCGCAAACCTCGAGAGCAGGCCTGCCTGCAGAACCCGCCAGCTGCCCACCAATGGTCCTGCTAACTGGCCTGCCGGACTGGTAAAGGGCTTTGCTTAGGGAACACAATCAGTAAAGACTAGATAAGACGCTTGCCTCTTTGGATGTGTAAATACCAAAATATCAAGAAAAGCTAGGGAAATAACACCACTAAAAGAAAAAATAAAATAAAGCTCCAATAAACAACTCTAAGGATTTGGAGATCCATGAACTGCCCAAGAAATAATTAAAAATAATTATCATAAAAATATTCAGGGAGTTATAAAAGAATGCAGCTAGACGATTAACAGAAATTAGGAAAATAAAACATAAACAAAATCAGAAGTTTGACAAAGAAATTGAAAACAAACAACACCAGCCACAAAACAACAACAAAACAGAAATTCTAGAGATACGGTGATTGAAGGGAAAAGTGAAACAGAAATCTTTGGTAGTAAATTTACTCTAGAAGAAGAAATGAGCAAATTCAAAGAGGAGTCATTTGAAATTATTCAGAGGAATAAATTAAAAGAAAGAATGAAAAAGATTAAAGAAATACTACTGAAAATTTTAGATTTCCTCAAGCAAACAGTTATCTACATGAAAGTTGCAGGTGAAGAGAAAGAAAAGAAAAAAGCTTACTTTAAGAAATAGTGGTAGAAACCCCCCAAGTATATAGAGAAATAAAATAATCATACATTCATGACCCCAGTGGGATTTATTCTGAAATGCACGGAAAGGTCAACATATGTAAATAAATTAGCATGCTTTCAAACATTAAATAAAGGATACAAATAATTGTACAACTAGATACAGAAAAAAATTAGACAAAATTCAGTTTATGCTTCAGTTATAAATACCCTAAACAGAGGTAATACAATAAATATCTGATTGAAACAGCCATAGTGAACATCATATCCAATGACATCAAATCAAAATCTTTACCTATTAAGCTCTGGAGTGAACCATATGCCTCACTCCTGTTCAATATAGTACTGGGAATCCTACCCAGATCACTTCAGCATCCAAATTAGAAAGGACAAATTAAAAGCAGAAAAGTTTCTAGAAATTGGCCCTGGCAATAATTTCTTTCTTGTGTGTGTAGGAGTTTTGTTTTGTTTTTTGTTTTTGCTTCTTTGAGATGTGTTCTTGTGTCACTTCCTAGGCTGGAGTGCAGTGGTTCAAAGAAACCTTGAATTATCAAACTCCGAGGCTCAAGGGATCCTCTGTCTCAGTCTTCTGAGTAGCTCAGACTATAGGCATATGCACTGTGCCTGGCTGATTATTTTGTTTTTTGTTGCAATAGAGTTTTGCGTATATACCCAGGTTGATCTCAAACTCCTGTCCTCAAGTGAGCCTCCTGTCTCAGCCTCCAAAAGTGCTGGAATTACAGGCAGCAATAGGTTATTGGATATGACAACAAAAGGAAAGACAACAAAAGGAGAAAAAAATAAACCAGTGGAATTACATCAAACTATATAGCATCTTTACAACAAATAAAATTATTAAACAATAGAAACGAAATTAATAGAAAGGAAGAAAGGTCAATTGACCTTTGCATAATGCAGATTTGAACTGCTATTTAATTATAAATTATTAATGTATATAGTATTATCATATTTATTAATATAAATTATTATTATATAATTTGTATATAATACAAATATATAATACATATGTATGTGAAGATGCCTTATCATTGCACCTGAATGTTCCAGCACTACCTCTTCTGCTTACCCACGGCCCCTAGGAAAGAGAAAACGTTTATCTTTTCCACAGAAAACTTCAGTGACACCTCACCTAATATCATCATTTTCCCTCAGCAATTCATTATTTAATTGTAACCAGCAGTATTGACATAAAATAATAAATGACAAAAATGTCATAACTTTGTGGATGAGAAATGTTAAGACCAATTTTTTAATGACTATTCAAACAATTTGCCCAGAGACTTTTATGAAGCATGCTCACCTCACATTTGTATCGAATCTACTGAAATGTTTTACATCTTCTTCTCCTGCATGTCTTCTGTGGTACAATGCCACAGGTTCTTCATATAAGGCATGTTGATAAAAATAGCAATTGCCACTTGCCATAATGAGATTACATATAACAATCTGTAAATATCCTTAAAATGTACCTGACACATATGTTGTGCTGTTATTATTATTATTATATCCAATAATTTACATTATAATTAATTCCAAATAGTTCTTTTAATCAGAAAATTATTCTCCTTCTTATTAGCTTGCATAAGGCATAATATATTTCTCAGTCAATCTTAACTAAAGCAAATAATTATGGATTAAGACTGAATTTCTTTAAAATTATTTAGAAGAGAAAAACTGTATACATTATAAAATATACTGGGCACTGATTTCATGGGAACAAAAATTGCTTTCATAAAAACTAACAATGCCTGTGTAGGCATCACTTTAAAATTTCATAGACCCATTTTTAGTAAAGATAATAATTGATTTGCATCTGACTTTCAACAAACTGATTTCTGCCCCCACCAAATTCCATTACTTTTTACGATATTGTTTGATCAGCATCTTCTCACCCTGCCAGCCTCCCCTGAGTGACACATTTTAAATATGAATGACAGCATCACAATAGCACTTTTTTAATTCCCACAGTGCACAATGTTAAATCATATTCTGTCAAACTGACTTACTGTTGTCTATCTGTTCTAATTTATTGCACCTCATTCTCACATTTTGTTTTTAAAAATTCAGTTTATTTCAAAGCTAATTGTTCATGCTTCTCTATATCCAATTACTAAACTGAATTTTAAAACTTACCATTGAGGGTTCACAATCCATTATGCTCACTGGAAATACAAATATGCGTAAGTAAAAACATACTGTTCTTCTTAGCAAAGTATCTCAAGAATGGAGGAAAAAGTATGCAATGTACTCAGCCCTAATATGAAGCTAATTTATAGCTTTCATATGAAGGCTTTCTTTTACATTTTAAATATGGCTCCCAGATAATGTAAAATTACATATATGGCTCATGTAATATTTTTGTTGGATAAT
>CAUYON010119317.1:0-12582 GCA_963573935.1 Arctocebus calabarensis
TGCAATCATAGGGCACGATTCATATACATTCAGAAATGTTTTGATCGTACTGTTACAGATAGCCTTCATGGCATTTTCTTGATCACTATATAAAGACATTGATACTCTACATTTAATAAGTTTCACCAGTACCCTGCTAAAATGCACCATAGGTGTGATACCACTAATTGCCCTCCCTCCACCCATACTCCCCCCATGTTTTGCTTTAACAACTATTTATACCTCACTATGAGCAAGTAGTCATTCAAGTTCCATTCACAATAGCCCAAAGGCAGAAGCAACCTAATGCCCAACTGCTGGATGAACAGAGAAGTATGTTATTGGCATGAGAGGGGACAAGGAGAAATGATCTATTTGGTGCGTATTGTGTTACGGACAAAGCTGAGAAATATAGCGCTGAGTGAAAGAAGCCAGGCACAAGACACTTGGTATTCTGTGATTCCATTTATATGAAACTTCTCGAAAAAGAAAATGTATAGAGACACAAAATAAACAGGCACGGTGGATCTTATCGGGAATGAAAACAATCTAAAACAAATTCATAATGATGATTGTACCACTTGGTAAGTTAACTATTACTAAGAGATTACTGAATTGCACACATGAAATGGATATAATTTGTAATATGTAAAATATACCTTAATAAAACCGTTGAAAAGAAAGGGTGAAAATAGTACTCCAGTAGACTAGAGGGTCGGACAAAGGTGAAAATGAAAAAGAGGATATAACTCTTCCCTCCCCTGCAGAAAACTTACTGACATCCTATAAAGATACCCACACAGCTATAATATTTGAGTTTAAAAAGTTACAGGATAGTCTGACATTACATATAACTGTCAGCATCTGAAATCAGCTGTATAGATATGAGCCAGTAACCCTGTTTCCATTTTGCCTGTTGGGGGTAATCTTTATAATTCCTTGTCCTAATATAAAGAATAATGGCTTATCACACCACAGCAAAGTAACCTATGGTCTTTGCCCAGAGTATGTTTGGTTTCTTACCCAAATTAAAAAAACAGTGAATTCTGATGAACACCTTAAAAAAACAAAGATTAATTCTGCCAATGAGAAGGCCTACCAGAAAGATGGTATTGGAGCTGGCATCTTTGTTCTGAGTTTATTCCTTGAATATTTTCATAGAGAAGACTGTTCGGGGTATGCCCTTCCTAGAAACAGCTCACCAAGGCTTTTGCATAGTGAATGGTGAAGCGGTTTTGTAAAGGAAAACATAATTCGTCACACAGCCTCACTCTTCAACCTGAATGACAGGACCATTTCCTTACAAACAAGACCATTCAAAACAGCATTAGTTGCACCATTTTCTAGCAGAAAAAAAGACTGGATCTTTTCAAGGTGGTACATTTCAGCAACCCAAGGTAGCATTCTCTTGGACCCCAAGAATTTCTCCTAAAATCTACAAACTGTGTATCATTTTAGATTTTAAGCTATTTAGAAAAGGAAATTCTTGCAGCCAACTAGAGAAAAAAAAATCTTGTTCGTTACCTGTCAGGTAGAGGTGCTCATTATTCCTGGGAGTGTCTGGAGCAGTGTTTGCCCACGTTTTCCAGCTGAGTTCTCTGAGTTCTCTGATATCGAAGAAAAGCTTCAAGACAGTTCCCAGATCTTTGGAACACTGTAACCCAGTCACATTCACTTTCAATGCTGGGGACAGAGTCTAGTCATTGGAAGCATTTTCTTTTCCTATTTTTTTTTTTTTTTTGCCAAAGCATGATTTAGCCTCCCTCCACCCCAACATTGCATATATTTTTTATGGTATCATTAGATCAGCTGCTTCAAAAATAGTTTAGAAAATCTTTTGTATAATCTGAAATTCGAAAGCAACATATGCATTTCTACTTGTTCATTGGGCTAGAAATCATGGCCTGCTGGTTATGAGATAACCAGAATGCATCCAGAATGAAGAATGCATTCCGTGTTAATTACATTTTGAAGTTGTGGAAGGCGAGGGGTGTTTTTGACAGATCAGTTTTAGAGATCTAACTCTAACTCTCTCATTTTGAGAAGGAAACGGATGGCTTTGGAGAATAAGTTGTGTTCCTGAGGTAATTGACATCACATCCGCAGCAGAGCGGGGACGAATGTAAAACTCTCTTGATTTTCCGTCCTGTGCTTTTCCCACCCCACGAAGCTTTCTGCCTTCCTGCTTCCTCTTAGCAGCCTTGCTCCAGCAGGTGTGACAAGATCCACCAATAAAATCTGCACCTAGTCACCCATTTATTTGTCTGTATGTTTACTCTAAAGATGTCTTAAAAATGATAGCTCTGACTCAGATGTGCTGTTAGTCTCTATTCAGGGGCACTTTTAACTGATAATAAAGGGAAGTATTTGTCCCTTGACTATTAGTTTGCCATAAGGAGTCATTTGCACTGGTTATTTTGTGTATGAATCTAAAGGGCATTTCCTCGGATCAGCGTATATCTCAATCATGATTAAAGAATGCTTCATGTTCTTTGAGGAAAACTTAGAGAAATTACCTAAGTCATACATTTTTTATTTTGTAAATGCTTCCTCACTTGAAGCACTCCTGTCAAAAGGGATTTTCTCTTTTGCCTCAGCTGAGTAGCTGGGAAGGGAGCAGAGAGGAGGAGGAAGGGGGTTGGTGGGCTCCCACTTAATGGGCACAGTGTAAGGATACATGACACATCTCTGGGGTGCAGGGCACGGCTACAAGAGGGACACTACCTAAAAATGCAAATGTTGTCACTTAGTTGTTTGTACCCTCTCATTAATCTGCAACTTAAAAAGTGCTTATTAATATAGCTTTTATTATCAAGTAGTGACTAATTCTCACAAGAATTGGATTCAATTTTGACCAAAGTACATTACTTGAACATTAATTTTTAATTCAACTTGTTGATATGTTGTTTGGGATATTGCATCCTTACTTATAAGTGAAATGTTTGTAATTTCCCTGTATAACAATATATTTTCTCCAATTTCAATATCAGGTGTATCTAGATCAAGCAGAATGATTTTGAAATATTTTTTTTTTCTATTATCTATAAGATTTGGCATGATCTGTTTTTTGAAACTCTCCTTTACTTTTATTTGTATGGTGTATTAGTTGTCTATTTTTTGAGACCTTGGGAAAAAAATAAGTAGTTAACTGATGACTTCATCCTGAGCCTCAGAGTCAAAGCACTCTATAATGTCTTATTTGACAAAGTGCATGTTGCTTTCTTGGCATTACTATTGCTAATATTGCTTGATATTTCAATGCAGTAATCATCTGTTTTCTTTTTGAATGTATTTATCTTCATTCATTCTTTACATGGTTTTCGTTTCTGGTCCTTATCTTCAACATTGTTATTGTTACTGAATTTTAAGCCTTTTAAATTCTGTGAAGGCAAAAAGTGGAAACCTAATTAACACATGTATATGTAAAAATAAAAAATTAAAGAATTAACTCAGGAGTTGGAGACCAGCCTGAGCAGAAAGGAGATCCCCTCTCTACTGAAAATGGAAAAACTAGCCAGGTGTTGTGGTGGGCGTCTGTTGTCCCAGTGCATGGGAGACAGAGGCGAGACTGTTGGTGGAATTTCTTTCCACAGTAGGCCCTTGGTCTGGGTGAAAAATGAACTCAAGGACTGCAGAATTCAGTGATAAGATAGGATTTATTATATAGAACAGAATAGAAGGAAGGAAAGGCACCTGAGACTCTAAAAGATGGGTGAGACCCAAGTGGGAATGCCCCCTGAGTCTTTTCATCTAGGGATTATATACTGTTTGTAAATAGGGAGATCTTGGGAATTACATTTGACCAGGGCTCACAGACTTCAATGTTGATTAGTGCATGAATGAATGTATTAACAAATGAATGTAGCCCTTCCAGTTCTGGGCATAAGAGGCTGGAGGTCCACTTCAGAAGAAGCCCCAAGTACATGAAATACTGGATAAACTCTTAGGGAGAGAGTGCAGTTGGAGAGAAAAAGCCTCTTTGCTTAGGCCTGGAAAACAGGGGCCTTGGTCAAGTCCTGATTTGGGGGAAAACCTGCATTAAGAGCAATTCTTTTGTATCTTAAAGTATTTCTTCTTCATTATTTATTTTGAATGCTTGAAGTTGCAGGTCCTTCAATTATGAAAATGCAAGTAATAAGATATAACTCAAGATTTTGGGCTCTAGGGATTCAAGTAATGTGAATTAATATCTGTTATTTTGATTTAAGGTTTTCAGACATATAATCCTTGTAGTGTTATAAATATTCTTCAAGCAAATTATGATAGACTAAATCTAATTTTCAAAAAGTAAAGTACACTGTCCTAAATGAGCTCCCAGAATTAACCTTGAATGAATATGGTCTGTACAGTGTGGGACAAAGAGATGGGCCTCACCAGGAGGGTTTCAGTTCTGCTCATTGTGGACTCAGAGTCACTGACTGTTCAACCAGAATCCCTGGAACTTCTGTGCACAAACTGGTATGATTTCTAGAGTATGCCATTGTCCTGTTGCATTTGCTTTTTCAAAAAAAAAAAGTTGCCGATGTGTACAGTTTTTTCTGTTACTTGCATCTCTTACGTGCTGTCACACTTTTCCTCCTGAAACTATTATTTTGATCTGAATTATGCTATGTTAAATTTGACATTTATTGAACACTCACTAATTCATTAGGCATGGTGCTAAGCATTTGTTTCATACAATTCTCCCAATAATAATATTCAAGATATACTACTACTATTTTCATTTTTATTTGTTTAACTGGTCTTTTTGTTACTGGAAATTTTTCTTCTGTAGGTCCTTGGCCTCAGGGATATGAAGAATGAGCCCTTCAACCACATATCAGTGGTAAGACAGGACTTTATTAGACAAAAAGGAATACAGAAGGAGAAAAAACTACCAAAGCTACTGGCAAAGGGCAAGACCCAACTCTGAAGTCTCCCCCATGGGTCCTTTGTCTAGGGGTATAGGACTTACTAGGTGGAAAGACACCTTTTCAAAGTTAATGAAATGAAGGAATGCAGTGGGTAAGGTTATTAAGTCTTTGCAGTTTTTGTCTCAAGGAAGCGATGAGGGGGTGTGCTCCTCACTCAAGGTGGAACTACCCTCCAATTATGTTTCAGGCTGCTTTGCTCATGACCTTGCTAGAGCCCAGAGGGTGTGGCCTGGAAAAGACAGCCTGTTTTTGCCTAGAGATGCTGTTCTGATTTCTGAATCCTGTATCACTTTGATTTTTGTCACCTGAAGATTTGGTAAGCCTATCTTAACTCATCTTCTAAGCCAAGGATTAAAAACATTATCAAGTTAGTACAATCACAAAGTCCCTTATCATTCTACCAAAGTTGGCCCTCTTACTTTAAATCTAAATAGATTCTGGTTTAACTGTTTCCTCGTTATCTCTAGATACGTCATGGAGATTCCAAACTTACATGTCCAACACTTTACTTGTCAATGTCTTCCCTTCTTTTTAAATTAATCCCAGTTTATTAAGCCATAACTTGGAACGAATCCAGCCTTTCTACTGCCTACATAAATCCTTACTCCATTCATTTTTTTGCCATGATCACTGTAGTTATTCTAATACAAGTGAGTAATGCCTATACCCTCTCTCCCTGGGTGGCATCCCAAGACTGCATCCAGAGTGAGCATCTAAAAAGAAAAATTCCTGAATATCACTTCCTTTCTTAATACATCTCGAAGTATTCTTAGTGTATGTGAACTAAAAATATTCCTTCAGTTGGCATTTAAAATCTGTTATAGCCTGCCCCTCTTCCGGCTTCTTGTGTTCTAGACACAATGGAATGGTGTAAATTTTACAAACAGTGGTACCCTTTGTCTTTAGTTTCGGGTATGAACCTTCCCTCCTTGTACTAGTCCTGGACACAGACACACAGCATCCCTGAGAAAAAACACTGAGCTTGTGAAGCCTACACTCGAATAGAGAAGGTAGGAAGATAATCAAATAGACAAACATAAATATCTATGTACCAAATCTTCCACGACCTTTTCTGAATAAGGTGTATTGATATTTTATGTGAGAGTTTGAGCATCACTTCTTGATAGAAGCTTGACCTGACTCTGCAAATTGTCACCCCCATACTTGGGAACAAGATCCCTCACATTTAACTTTTGATCATGTCCTATTTGTTGTGATGTATTTAAGGTGTGCCATAGCTAATAACCTGGAAGAGCTAAGAAGGTGGATTCCGTAACTAACTGTTCACCATTCCTGCTCTGTATAATTGTATGGTTCCTGGAAAACTGAAAGGGGTCAGCAGCTACTCCCTGTGAGACTGACTGAGCACCTGTAAATTGAACAAAAAGCACATACTTTGTAATTTAACCAGATTATCCTAATTTTTTCCCCGAAAACATGAAAGTTTTTTTGTTGTTGTTGTTTGTTTGTTTTAGAATTGGGCAAGGGAATAAAATAAAGGCATCAAATTAGATAAGTAGACACAAAATTGTCTCTGTTTCTAGTGACATATAGAAAACTAAAGAATCAAAAAAAAAACAGTATCATAGAACAGATAAACAAGTAAAGTTTCAGGAACTTTTTGTAAGGGAATTAAGAATTCAACCCTCTTTATAACAGCAAGAGAAACTTAAAATATTTACAAAGAAACTTAGCAAAGGAGGTGAAGGATCTGTACACTGAAAATTACGATGTTGATGAAAAATTTGAATAAGACACAAATTTGAAAAGACATGTTCATGAATCAGAAGTATTAATATTGTAAAAATGTCTATACTATCCAAATATATATAGATATATAGATACATAGATTCTATAATCTGATATATAGATTCTATAATCCCTATCAAAATTCTAGTGCCATTCTTTGTAGAAATGGAAAAAATTAATTCTATAATTCATATGGAACTAAAAAGGACTCCAAATATTGAAAGCAATCTTCAGAAATGCGACCAAAGATAGAAGTTTAGCTCTACCTTGCTTCAAAATATCCTATCTGGTATAAGCTAAAGCCGCCACATGACACTGGTATAAAACACACACCAAAGTCCAAAGGAACAGAACCAAGAACACAGAAACAAACTCACATAAATATAGTCAACTAATATTTCACAAAAGTGCCAAGAATGTGCAATGTGAAAAAGGCATTTATTTCAGTAAGTTGTTCTGGGGGGTAAACTAGATTTCCAAATGCAAAAGAATGAAATTTTGTCTTATACCACCCTCAAAACTTAACTTTAAATGAAATAAAGACTTAAATAAAAAACCCAAATCTCGGGTAGCACCTGTGGTTCAAAGGAGTAGGGCGCCAGCCCCATATGCCAGAGGTTGTGGGTTCAAACCCAGCCTCTGGCCAAAAACTGCAAAAAAAAAAAAAAAAAGAAAAGAAAAGAAAAAAAAAGAAAAACAAACCAAAAACCATAAAAACTGTTTGACATTGATCTTCTCAATGACTTTTTGGATATTCAATGCAAAGATGCAATAGAGAAATAGGACTACATCAACTAAAAATCTTCTGCACAGAAAAGTAAACCAACAAAGTAAAAAAGCAACTTACAGAGTGAGAGAAAGTATTTGCAAAGCACATATTTGATAGGACAGCAGTCCCCAACTTTTGGCACCAGGAACTGGTTTCATGGAAGACAATTCTCCACGGATGGGGTATGGGAGGGAGACGGGACAGAAGGTGGAGCCTGGGCAGTGAGGCTGAGCAAATGGACTCCTAACAGGTCACGGACCAGTCGCTACCCAGGCGATGGGGACTTCAGTGAAAAGGGGTTAATACACAAAATACAAAAAACTCAGGCAACCCAATAGCAAAAAAAAAAAAAAAAAAAATGCACAGCGGTTCACATAGACTACACAGTTTTGTAAAGAAAATACGGAAATGGCTAACAGGTATATGCAAAGGTATTCGACATCATTAATAATCAGGGAAATGCAAATTAATGCAGGTGCGGGATTTTATAACTGAGATTTCTGTTCTGAACCAGAAGAGAATTAACAATATAGTGTAGGTCATGCTCAGGCATCAGAAAGACGACTTAATGCTTTTTGTAACAATTTAGATGGAACTGTAGACCCTTACTCTAAGTGAAATATCTAAAGAATAGCAAAGCTGTGCTGTAATTCCATTTATTAGAGTATTCCATAGTTTTCTGTACAATTTATGTCTATTTACAAGTGCAATGAAAAGCAGTCATCGAAAGCACATTATTCTCCAGCATGAGAATTCCCCCTCGTCTGCGGAAATGATTAGATAGAATCCAATCTGTCTCAGAGAACAGACTTCCCTATAATATCTAGTCTGACCTTCATTAAAATATTAATAGTAACTATCTGAGAAAAACAGAAGATTAGGACAAAAGTTTCATTTTGTTCAGATGAGTTGAATTTTTTTTCTAGCTCAAAAATCGAATTTTGCGGTTGATTGCATTAACCATTTATTCATAGTCTATTAAGATAAATAAATGAAACTTATAGGATATTTATGAACTTTCATCATCTAGATGTAGACATCATTCCTTTCTACCAATTAAGCTTTCAACCTTTGCTTCTGTACACAATATGCATCTTTGTGCTATCTGTACACGTTTCTGGGTGATAAAACACATACTTCAACATGGGAATGCATTGGTTAGCAAGGGCACTGCAACAGTGGTGATACCACAGAAAAAATGACCTCAGAATAATTCATATTCAGTGATTGGTGCTTTTCTCAAGACCATAAATAGTTGTCAGACCTTGTTTTTGTTTTTTTGTTTTTTTTTTTCAGACAGAGTCTCACTGTGTTGCCCTTGTTAGAGTGCTGTGGCGTCACAGCTCACAGCAACCTCAAACTCTTGGGCTTAAGAGATTCTCTTCCCTCAGTCTCCCAAGTAGCTGGGACTACAGGTGCCCGCCTCAATGCCTGGCTATTTTTTTGTTGCAGTTGACTAGCTGGCCAGGGCTGAGTTCAAATCCGCCACCCTTGGTGTACGTGGGTGATGCCGTAACCACTGTGCTACGGGCACCAAGCCTAGTTACAGAACTTTAATTACAGCTTTATCATCTTGAATTGTATTCGTTCACTTAATTCTTGTTACATATATGAAGTTCTATCTCTGTCAAAAGCTGTAGTAATCGCAATTTCTTTTTCATGCTTCACATTTTACTGTACAAGAATTTAATACAGATAATGGGTTTGAAATTAGCTTGTTATTTGATATAGATTTTAATTGACAAAGATAGCTTAAACTATTTTTCTCTCTTGCTTTCTAAACTTTTTTCCTGTAATTGATACAACCTAAAAACAATTTTTTGAACTTAAAATTTATTTAGGTTTTGCATTTTGGGGTCACAGGAATGCTATACCTCAATGTCATCTTTTGCTCTCACCTTTTTGCATATCTCTTATTAATATTCATTTAATAAATAACACTGCAATTTCATAGTTCAGTTACTTTATTAAAAAAAATCAGTTTAAGGAATATTCACGGGGTAGTGAATGAGGAAACAAAAAGTAATCTCATGCATACCACCAATCCAAGTGGGAACTGCCTCCCTGGGCAAATTACATCAGGTTGACCACATTTTCAGTCACAATTATGTTGCTGAGGTTACATCAAGGCAAATAAGGTCCGTGATAATAAAGGCTCATGTATCACTATGTCTGAAAGGCACTTGAAAACAATATTCTTAAATCTTACCTCTATATATGATAGTATCATTCTTCTTTCACAGATGGAGAACTTGAAGAGTTTTAATTAAATTTGACCGCAGTTATACAATTAATCGTCTCTGGAGTGTGCTGTGACCCATGTGTGCCTGACTCCTGAGCAGGTGGTACTTTTAATGCAAGATGATTCTTCTTCCAAATACAAGTGTTGAATAAGGAGAAGCAGAAGCACCAGGGCCATGGAAATCTCTAGGGCCTAAAATTGCTCTGGAACGAGAAGGAATCACTTGATTTTGCCATATCAAGGGCAGAGGAGCTTCTGAGGCTATTTTAGGAAAATAAGTTACAGTGTTTTATTTGTTTGCCTACCCTTTAAATCACCGCACATATGTGTAGACCTCCATGCACACACACACATACACTATTCTCGTAACTTGCATAGCTTCATGTACTTTGCACAAGTATCCAGAATTCTAGGTATGAGGTTTATAGTATTTTATTAAGAACTCTGCTGTAAAAATGAAAATGAAATATTTTTATTATTTAGCTACTAATATAGATTTTTTAAAGATATATTGAAATGTTTCCTTTCCTTGAAGCAATATAAGGACAGCATTTCCTGAGCATCTTCAAATGGAAATATAATGCTTAAAATAATTTTTAAATTCCTAATTGACATAATACTTGTATGTATTTATGAGTCCAATGTGATGTTTCAATGCATGTACATAATGCATAAGAATCAAATTAGTGTAGGGCGGCACCTGTGGCTCAAGGAGCAGAGGTCCAGCCTCATATACCGAAGGTGGTAGGTTCAAACCTGCCTCGGCTAAAAACTGCAAAAAAAAAATTTTTTAAAAAGAATCAAATTGGTGTAATCACCATGTGTATCAATCATGTCAAACATTCATTTCTTTGTGCTGTTGACATTCTAAATCTCTTTTAAATGTCTTGAAATACACACTACATTAATGTTTCTTTAGTCATCCCATGGATAGAAGAACATGGCCATTTATTCTTCTTGTCTAACTGAGACGTTGCTCCACACAGCCTTGCAATCAGCTGCTACAGAGTTCTCAGACACAGGAGAGCATGGTGTGTTTGCCATTCTGGGTCTGGATTATCTCACTTAATTTAATACCTCCTAGGTTCATCCTAGTTGCTGCCAATGACAAGATTTCCTTTTTTATGGCTGAATAGTATTCTATTTTATATGTGTGCACGTACAAGGGTGTACCTACCATGCATACACGCACCCTGCATTTCCTTTATCACTCATCCACACGTAGCTCTGGTGGATTCCACACCTTGACTATCTGAAATAGCTCCGTGGAACGCACAGTAATGCAGGTGGGTCTTTAAAATACTGACGTCATTTCTTTGCGTACACCCCTAGTGATGGGGCTGCTGGGCCATCCGTATGCTACCTGTGCTTTTAATGTTTTAATGAATCTTCACATTGCTTTCCATAATGGCTGCATTAATTTACATCCCCACCAATAATGCGTAAGTGTTACCTTTTCTCTAGAGCCTTGTCAGCATTTTTTCCTTTTTGTTTTTCTTTTTTTTTTGTCCTAGTAAATGGGGTGAGGTGATATTTCTTTGCACTTCTGTTTTTCACTTCTCTGATGGTTACTGACATGGAATATTTTTCATATATCTTTTGGCCATTGATATATCTCACCTTGAAAAAAGCCTCTTCTGGTCTTTTGCCCCCCACTTTTTTTGCAGTTTTTGGCTGGAGTTGGTTTTGAACCCATCACCTCCAGTATGTGGGGCTGGCGCCCTATCCTTTGAGCCACAGGCACCACCCATCTTTTGCCCCTTTTAATAAGATTATTTTTTAAAAGATTTTTAAATAAGATTTTTTTGCCGTTGTGTTACTTACATTTTCTAAATACTGTATTTATTTCTTGCTGGTTGAATGTTTATAGGGGCTTTCTCTTACAGCCTCTTTCACTTCAGTGATTGTTCCCTTAAGTATGGGGAACCATTTAAGTTTAATTTAGACCATTTTTGCTTTTGTTATAATTTTGAGGTCTGAGAACAATGAAAATAAACTTTGCTCAATCTGATTTTATGAACCATTTCTTCATTGTTTTCCTCAAGGAGTTTCACAGTTTGGGTCTTACATTTAATCTTTCATACATTTTGATTTTATTTTTATGTATGGAAAGAGATGGGGGTTTAATTTCACTTTCTGGCATGTGGCTATTCAGTTATGCCAGCAACATTTCTTTAGGAGACTGTCTTTTCCCCAATGTGTCTCTTTGGGGCTTTAAAAAAAAATAACCTGGTTATAGATGTATGGACTTATCTGTGGGTCTTCTGTTCTATTTCTTTGGTCAATGTGTCTTTTTCATAAGAGCGCCATGCTGTTTGGGTTATTACAGCTTAGCAGTATATTTTGAAGTCAGGTAGTGTAATGCCATTCCTTTATCCAAGATTGCTTTGGCTACCTGGGGTCTTTTGCATTTTCATATGAATTTTAAAATCTTTTCTTTATTTCTGTGAAGAAGTTCATTGGTATTTTCATAAAGATTGCATTCAATCTGTAGATTGCTTTGGGCAATATGGACATTTAAAAAAAATTTTTTTGCAGTATTTATTTATTTATTTATTTATTTTTTGCCAGGGCCAGGTTTGAACCCATCACCTCTGGTATATGGGGCTGGCACCTTACTCCTTTGAGCTACCTCCCCAGCAATATGGGCATTTTAAACATATTCCCTCTTTTATCAATAAAGACTATCTTTCTATTTATTTGTGTCCTCTTTAGTTCTTTTATCAATGTTTTATAGTTTTGCTTGTATAGATCATTCATTTTCTTGATTAAATTTATTCATTGGTATTATATTTTATTTTTTGATTATTTTTTATTTATTTATTCATTTTTTTGAGACAGAGCCTCAAGATGTCACCCTGGATAGAGTGCCGTGGCATCACAGCTCACAGCAACCTCCAATTCCTGGGCTCAAGCGAGTCTCCTGCCTC
>CAUYON010119318.1:0-28496 GCA_963573935.1 Arctocebus calabarensis
CATGGGGTACAGTGTGGGGGCTTCACATGCAATCTGAGATATTTTTATCAACCTGATTGACATACCATTCATGATATTTTCTCGTTTACTATATGAAAACATTTTTGATCCGTATTTAGAAGTTTTCTCCTGACCCTTCAAATTAAGACAGAGCACAGGTTTAGCCTGAGGACAGAGTGACCAGTGGCACTGACAGCTGGCTTTAGAATGAGTTGCTTTCTGAGTGAACAGGATGGGACATGGCCATGGTGACTAATAGGGGCAGTGAGGCTACCTGGGAAGTTGTGCCCATGCAGACTGCTTTTCCTGTAAGCATGATGATGGGAAAAGAATGCCTACTTTATGTAACTATTATGTGGGCACTGTAATAGGAAATCTTTTATGATGTCTGAATATCGATGACAATGCAAAAATATTGCGAAGCAAAAATCATTTCAAGGTTATTCAGTATAAGCAGGTCTACTGAAGAGTAAGATGTACCTTCAGGATGGCTTAGACAATCCAACCTAAAAATTGACCAGGTCTAGGTTTGGCTGCTTTGTTTAAAATGCCTATGAGAGGAGTTGATCAAATTTGTGTTACTAGGAAATAAATCCCAATGTTATGAAACTAAAAGCAACTTAAGAAGCTTTCAAGGTGAGGTTGTATTTGAAACCCCTGCTGCCTTACTTCTCTCGTGGCACTTGTCTAATCACAGTGTAATTTGCTTATTCCCATTTGTGCGGTCTGGGTTTCTCCTGCTAGAAGGTAAGAGCTCTGAGGACTGGGGTTTCCATCTCCTTTGTACCCTGAGCACATACAAAAGTGCTTCAACACACATTTGTAAAATAGTCGTCTTTTTTCCCCTCTCTCGTTTTTAGACCTGTCAGTAATGCCAGCCATTTACTTAGAGCACGCTTACTCTGTAGAAGGTGGTATGCTCACTGGTTGGGTGACGAAGCATGTACAAAATAAATGAATCAGGAAGTCTCTGACTTCCTGGAGCTCAAAATGCAGCAAGTGTTGCGAGTCTATGAAGAACTTCATTATGTGGGGGAGAGTGTGGTGTCAGAGAGGCCTCAGAGGTGTCTCTGTCCATGGTCAAGTGCATGGGACAGACCTCTGGCTGGTGAGCAGCCATCATGGGGCGAAGGGGAAACGAGGAGGGGAGCAGGGGGAGCCACAGGCGCTTCCCTGGGCCCAGCATTGGGGTCAGACTGCCCAGGGCTCACTGTGGCCATTCTGTGAGATGATTTACCATCAGGAAACTTGGTGCCTGGACAGGCTGGGGGACAGCATGAGGCCACACAGCCCGGGATCGCTCTCCTGATGGCGTTTCCTCCTTACAAACGCAGGTTATTTTAAAGTAGGAAGATAAGGAATGCTTTAAAGTCCCAGACCCAAGCGTGAAACAATGACAATAGTATTGAAAATGGTACAACTGTAAAACAAAACATTTATTCTCGATTTCTTATTCCGTACAGTTTGTGGTACACAAATGTGTGTGTATATGGGTGTGTACATGTGTATCTCTGTTTTTCATATTACATGGCTGAAAACTCTCTGGACAACAACTAAAATTAAGATGTTTTCTTTCCATGCCAAAAACAGTACTCATTTCCAAGGTATTGTGTTTAAGAGTCATTGGTCATCATCCTGGGATATAGACATAAAGGTCTGGGGGCACTGAGCTTTTAACGTCGGTGGAAGCCATTTGCCCGAGGGCCCTGAAAGGGTTACTATATCTCCCCAACCTAACTACCCCCCAAAGAGCAATTTCCTCCTCTCTCAGCCACACCATTAGCCTCACATTCTCCACTTTCATGTATCTTCAAATGGTTCCCAGAGGGGTGACTTAATAAATCTGGAAACACTAAAATCCAAACTTATGAAATGCCTTTTAAGCATAAGTGCCCTCTCTGTTCCCCTAAAACATCCCTCTCCACAAGCTCACTGCGCGTCCCACCATCCCAGAGTCTGTGTGCTCTTAAGCAATACAAACTCAAGTCAGAAGTTCCCAGACAACACTGATTTTCAGAACAGTAAATGGCCACTAACGTAACACAGTCGGTTATTGGTTTTGAACGCTGATTTGTCCTTTTCTGAATTGTTGAAAGTCGACCTTCCTGAGTGAGCGCCACCCACCCGAGTTGCTGTTACGTACCAGTTGTGATTCAGCCGAATGTGGATTCTTGCCCTTTGACAGTGAATGCTGACAAGAATAACTAGACCGTTTTCTATGAATGTTCACGTTTCAAGATCTACATTTTGAATTTTTATAGTGTCAGCAGCAAATGTGGTTTACTCTAAAAACATAGTTATATTTGTTTGCCGTTGTGAAGACCAGCATTATTTCTAGTACTATGTAAAACACCTTCCTTATTATGTCCACATGAACACAAATTCAATTCAGCAAAGACTGAGACTCAGAATCATCTATGTTCCACTCACCCCGAGAGTCCATTTGTGCTGAAATCCCAGTGCCAAGTGGACATTGGATTCAAGCAGATTATTAGATCAAAAGGGAGGGCAAACAGCTTCTTTTAAAGTCCCAATGTCAGCATTTAGCAATTTTACCAGAAAATTCAGTGTACTTTAAATATCAGGAAGAAGAATAAAATTTAACGTAAATATATAGAAATTAAAATAATGAAACAAATTATTAATACAAGTGACTGTTACATTTAATTTTGTTCCCCAAACCAGATGTAATTCTTTTTGTGTAATTGTCACCTGTAAAATTGATTGCAATTTTTATTATTTTTTTAAAGGAAGGAAAAATGGTAATATTCAAAACCAAGGGACACTGAAAAAAAAACTCAGACTCTAGGCCCACATTATTTTACTTTGAATAGCAACTATGGAAACATTATCCGCCTGTCTGATTTCTCTGGATTTTTCACGGAGAAAAGGGGGAACAATAATCAGTCTTTCCTGAGCGACTGTGGCAGGAGGCCCCACTGCAGACAATTCAGCTCATCTGTTTTACTCACATAAGAATCCTTGCACGAGCTTTTTAAGTGAAATAGTATAATATTTTACCCAATTTTGATTGTAATAAAATTGTGATGCTAAATGATTAATAATAATCAAATGCATTTAGCACGCCTCAGTGCTGGGGTAGGATGACCCTGGGATTTCTGTTCCCAAGATTAAGAAAGAGTAAGAGCATCACTTCTCCTTCCTTACAGGTGGGCATGGTAAAAAAAGGTGATGAGGAACTACACAAGTCTAATATGCAAGCTTTGGGCTGCCTATAATCCCAGCACTCTGGGAAGCCCAGGTGGGGAGGTCACCTGCGCTCAGGAGTTTGGCATCAGCCTGAGCAAGAGAAAGACCCTGTCTCTACTAAAAATAGTCGTGCGTTGTGGTGGGTGCCAGTAGTCCCAACTCCTTGGGAGGCTGAGACAAGAGGATCACTTGAGCCTAGGAGTTTGAAGTTGTTATGAGCTATAACACCACTGCACTCTACCCAGGGAGACAGAATCTAAAAGAAAAAATAAATAAGTTGTATATATTGTTCATAGTATCACACCTTCAATAATACTTTAAAATAGCAAAAGACTTGATTCATTATTGGCTTAAAAATGCTGCTTTTTAACGTTATAGAAATATCAGGCATTGCGCAGTTAATTTAAATCCGTATTTTGAGAAGTTCACTGCCTTTAATTTCATGTTTCCGTTTATAATATTTACTTTCTTACTGTTGCCTAGCACATGTTTATGCATTTTTTTTTGATCCAATACATTTGGCCAGTTGAACAACTCAGATTTTCTGATTATTTTCTCTCATTCATAAATGGCGAGGAGGAAAGAGGGAAGAGCTTCCCTGCCTTGCAGCAGGCTTTCCGCCCTACAAGTGTCCCCAATTCATACTGCCGCCCAGCAGTGGTCTGAGCAGCAGCCTGCGGCGGCCGGCTCCCTGCTTCTCTGGGCCTCGCCGTGAGTCTCCTCTCCTAGGCCCCGTGCCTCTGACTCCACTTCACACACTCAGCTCGTGCACAGAACTTCGTGCACATTCATCGTGCATGTTCACTGCTTGTCAGGAGAGCCACTCTGCTGTCACGTCGTACTTTGGGCGAGGGTCACTTCTCTACAAAATTGATGTCACTGGGGCCTGTGATCTCTGAAACAAGGCTGGTACTTAACCCTGCATCTTAACAATGTGGCACTGTGAGGTCTATAAATTAAAATTATCGATGCATTATATGACTCCAGGAACTTTCTTCTTTCTTTCTTTTTTTGATGCCACAAAAACAAGAGTTTTAATATTACCCTACAGTTTATACAAGTATTTGACATGCACAGTAGGAATTTTGCTAAGTGGCACCTGCTAGTTAGACCTTTAATGAATATTCCATGATGGTAGGTTATTGGTAAATACATTGATATACTTTATTGTACATAGAAATGAACACTCATGGAATTGGATGACTTAACAGTTAAGAATCATGGCAGGGATTTCATATGTTCAGTTTATTTCCTTTTGAGGTGTCTTCTATTTATTTATTTATTTATTTATTAAATCATGGTTGTGTACATAAATGAAGTCATAGGGTACAATGTGCTGGTTTTATGTACAATTTGAAATACTTTCACCAAACTGGTTGACATAGTTTTCATGGCATTTTCTTCATCCAGGAACTTTTAACATTATTTTTAAAAATTCTTCTAAAGTACAATGGCTAGTCCAAAGAATTCCGAGTTATTAATTGTGCTGTGTGCAGGGCTATTCTGTGGGAGACTAACGTATGTGTTTATTTGAAGTTACTTGTCTTAGCATACATTTCTTTCTTCTTTTTCATTTTTTTTTTTTTTTTTAGAGACAGAGTTTCACTTTGTCGCCCTTGGTAGAGTGCCATGGCTTCATGGCTCACAGCAACCTCCAGCACCTGGGCTTTGGCAATTCTCTTGTCTCAGCCTCCCAAGTAACAGCAGCAAATGTGGTTTACTAAGTAAACCAAGTAACTGGGTCTACAGGCGCCCGCCACAACACATGGCTATTTTTTTGTTGCAGTTCAGCCAGGGCCAGATTTGAACCTGCCACTCTTGGTATATGGGGCTGGCGCCCTACTCACTTAGCCACAGGCACCACCCTTTAGCATACATTTCTTATCACAAGCATCTCTTATAACTCGTCTTACACACACACGTTCTGTACAGAGCAGGTGTAACCAAAGGCAATACTCACTGACACTTATAGAAGTAGTCGTTGGCCGTGTCCTTTTAATCTTAGTTGTGAAGAAGGTCACATGGTTGCTGCATATTATACCATTTGACCAACACTTCAAAGTAAATCCCAACCTGCGCCATGTAAATAAATGCACACAGGATTTGCACAGGTAAATGGTGTGGTGGGATGAGGTCGCTGGGATTTAGCTCTTTCATCTGTGTCTCTGGGGTGCCCGGAGTACTCAGAGGAGTTGTTTAATAGTTATCTGCCATCCCCACTTGTCTTCAAATATCGTGATTTAGATAGAACTCTAATGCATGGGAGTTACTTGTCCCCGGAGCATTCCTCAGAATATAAATTAAGTGATATTATAACAGGAGCCCTCTCTTAGCTCAGCATAATGAATATGAACCATCATGTTCTCCTGACCCGGGTTATGGTATGAGAATGAATTACTCTATTAACAGCTCTTTTAAGTAGCATTAGTGGTAATAAATGGAGAGATTTAACGTAATGCTGATAATATTATTCATGCAAAAATAGCACACTTTATCTTGTTAAAATAATTAAAATGTGCTTTCAGGATATTTTACAGCACAGAGATATGGTGCTAGTGAGTGCTTATTGCATGGTACTGAATACATCAGCATTCGCCAGTAATGCTGATAATCTGATAAAAATCGAAAAGCTGATTTGGGTGCTATGCTAATTCAGGATCATCTTCTTGGCCCTAGGTACTACCCAAATGCTGCATACGGATTGCAGCAAGCTTTAGTGGTGATATCAGATTAAATTCAATCCTTTTGCTGATAATTTTTTTCAAAGAAATTACATCCACTGGTCCTCAGCATAAACCCTCTTTAGCTGTTAAGCAGCCTGTAATATTGCATTTTAAGCCTTGTATATTGCTATTTTCTTCCCAGACATATTTAAGCTTTGTTGTCAGTTATGGATCATCTTATCCCAATCATGTAAATCCAAAAACAAAAAAAAAAGCATAGATAACTTATATGCATTGCCAATGACCTTATTCTGAACATAGCATGAAAGCTAACTTTGCTCGACGGCCAAATCTACTATCATTACCTAAATGGGGACAGTACAACCCTCCTGTCACACAGCTCACTGTTTAGTGCTTTAGACTGTTTTGTAAATAATTGTATTCACCATAAGAAACATTCTCAACAAAGGCAAGTTGGTTGATGGGAAAAGGCCTTCTTTCCTTTTGAAGTGATAAAAACATTCGGGCACTAGATGTGACGGTTGGATGACATTACGAACATGTGAGCAGCCACTGATGTGGACACTTTAAAATGGTGAAACAGTGACTTTCAGGATCTATGTTTAGCACTATTAAAAAAAAAAGTGAGTGGGTTGTGATTTGGTTGTGTGGCAGATCAGTGCATCAGCGGCCCTTTGCCCCTGGCAAGAGTGAAACATTAGATGAATCTTCATATATTTTGGGGAGATATATACTTCCTTCCTGGTAGGGTTTCTAAATTGTGTTTCTATATATTAGCACAATTTTGTAAGACTCTTTCCAGAGAACGTTCCCCTCTACACAACACACAAACATTTTTAGATTTTGGCCAGGAGGAATTATAGTTTTTAACCTCAAATATGTAAAGTCAAATCAATGGTCTCAAATATTTTTCTTATTAAAAGTGACTAAGAAGGTTATTGTGATCATATATTAAGATTATTATCTTTACTATTTCTATATATACTTGATATAATTTGGAAGAAACAATTATCTTTAAAATCTTGCAAACATGTTACACCGGGGACATTTTCTTATTTTAGTTAAGACTTTAGCAAAGCCCAGTGAATAGCAACGTCTGTCCTATTTCCCATCAGCTTTTTAATTACTCTCAGCATGGTCGTTTTTACTTGATCCCACATAAATTTTGCACGTATGAGTGCAGCTGAAGTTTCCAGGATGAGATCAGGTTTGCATTACAGACTAAACACATATTTACATGAATGAGCCTCCTTGACTGTACGTAATTAGTCAGGGGACAGGAGACTAATAGGATCCTCAGAGTAAGGACTTAAAGTATTAGTTTCTCATATTTATGATTAATGCTTTTCTTATCAGCCTGAGGCTCTGAATGGGGTCATGAAGCATGTTGGGTTAAATGATTCTTTGTTACAAATACAGACATTATACTCTGGTGAAGCCCAAAGGAAAATATTGACTTGCTACTTATACCTTCATCAGAAATAAGCCAACTTGGAGTCAGGAAAAGTTGGTTTTTATTATTTATACTTTTAATTTATACTCTAAATGACTTCTTAAGTATTTGACATGCTTAGATGATACTCTTTCTGTTAGCAGTAGGCAAATTACCATGCAGATGTTTATCTTAATATTGTTTTCTAAATGGATTACACTTGCACGGTTTGTTACATCTCTTCTTATTCATTTATTTGTTGGTGGTAAAGAACTCCCAGGATCATATATAAATAATAACTTTCCAAAGTAATGGAGGTGTTACAGTCTGCACATTGATTACTGCAGCTGGATTGGATATTAGAATTCATATTTGGCATTAGTAAATGGCAAATGTTCCCCAGGGGGCAACCTCACCCTGGTTAAAAAATCACTAAACTGTTTCAAGAGGTTCCGAAACTTCTCAGTTCATGTGCCCTGATGTCTCAGCATTGTTTTTCTGAAACTCCTCTAGGCCAAAAGAAACAGCAAGCCATTGAGTGTATTAAATAGTTAGATACAACTTTAATAGTACATATATCCTAAAAACGTTGGAGCTATTTGGAAAAAAAAAAAACCATAAACTGGAGAGAAAAACATAAAAAAGTCAATTGCATTCTTAATTGCAAATACTGATAGATGGGATGGTTGCACCTGTTGTGCATTGCACAATTTCTCCAACATTGATATTGGATCAGACTCCACAGCCTCATGGGTCAGGCACATTGATTTCCACAAGGCACATGATTTCCCACATGACAATCACCCAAACCCAGTTTTCCCCAAATGTGCTGTCATTGGAAAGGACGGAGCAGCCATCCACGGTGAGGACTGGATTGTCGGCTCCAGCTCAGCCTGTGCAGTGTGGGACTCATGTCGGACATGTCTCCTCGTGCACAGGTCGTGGGGACCACAGCACTAAGCCATGTCCAAGGTGCTATTCGGTTCTTATAGTTAACAAGTGTTCTGTGTGCCATGAGGTCCCCATAACTGTGTGTTGCATGTCTTGCTACATGTGAAGTGCTGGGAGTGTCAACAGTGCCCACTGCAGCTCTGTGGGGACATGCGATGTGAGGGTCACATTGAAATGTGCCCCAGGGTGGCCTGCAGCTCAGGCTGGTAAGGACAGAGGGGCTTCGGGGGAGTTGATAATGATCCAGGGGTACTGAGGAGGTGGCATGTGCTGAACGCTGTGGGGTGGAAGGGTCTGTGGCAGGTGTCAGGGAAGACAGGGACCCAGGTGACGCCTTGCTGGGAGGAAGAACACAAAAGAGCAGGTGGATTCAGCAGGGGCCAGAGAGGGGAGGGGAATGCAGATTCTGGTTCAGATGTTCCTGAGACATTCTAGAGAAGGTTCCTAACGGAGTCTTAAACTACAGATGTGGCATCACAGGCTTGAATGATCCCCAGAAAAAGCATGAGCATTCACCCCCAAGATGGTGGAGGGGGCTGAGGCCAGTTGTCCAGGGCCAGCAGGAAATCTGGACCAAGGATGGGAAGAAACCAGTGTGATTTGGGTTGCACAAACAAGATAAGTGTGTTCAGAGAAATACTTTGGTCAGTGAAAGAAAAAATTAAGTCCAGGCTGGCTTAGCTCCAAAGACTGCAGTTTTCCCTCAAAATGCCCTTTTAATATGTCATGTGCTACAGGGGAATGGAGAAGGCTAAAAATAAACAGAGGACTGTGATGAAAACAACTGGAAGCAACATGTGTTCCCTTCATGGAGGAAAGGGCCGTTGACTGGGGTGGGCTCACTGACTCGCACTCAGTGCCTGGTGAAGTGGCCAAAGAAAAATACATATTTTTCTAATAAAATAATTGAAAGAAAAAAATTAAAAATGTTAACCCATTTTAGGAATAAAATAGGAGCTTAGGGCATCATACAACTTCCCCACAGCCACACGGTGAGGAGCCTGTGGGCTCAGGAATGCCCAGCTGCGAAATCTGTCCCAGTAGAGCCCATGACCAGCACCTGGAAATGTTCTCAAGCACAGGCAGCCGACTTACAAAAGGAGAATTTCAGCCTTGTGATTTGGATGTCCAACCTATATTATCATAAAGAAATCCAAATTTAGCTGAGGATGCTTTTGAAGTATTACTGGGTAAGCATAGTCTAATCACAGGTGTGCAAAGACAGCCCCTGTTGGTGAGATGGTTACACGAGTTGATAGGAGACTTTAAAAGGGTAATTTGACAATAAATATATATCAAAACCCTAAAACTTTGTAAATACTTTGACCCTCAAATTCCACTTATAAAAACTTGCAGGAATTTACACTAACTCCTACCTTAGGATCAACTATACCCTAAAAAAGAAAAAAAAAAAGATAGAAACAATCTAAATGGAATATGAATGATGATTCCATGGCTTGGTTAGTCATATAGTCATTAAGATTTTTGTGTAAAGGACTTATATTCATGATATCATGTTAAGTGAACAATAAAAATTAGAAACAGTTTGATCTTCATTTTGTGAAAAGATCATCGTCTCTTAAACTGCAGTAAAAGGAATTTCACACCAAAGTGTGTCCCTTGGGGTCTGGGGATGTTCTGTGAAGGTCTGACAGGTGAGCATGAGAGTGAGATGATTTCACATCCCAGATTATCCCGGGTAGAATGTTCTGGAAAACAGACCCATGGTAGCTGCAGGGAGACGAGCAGTCAGAGAGAAGCGTGTGGCTGTGATTGGGGATGACACATGGGGTTTTTCCTCCCCAGGCTCCCAAACCACATAAACAAGAAAATAAACCCCCAATGCCATATAGTCTTTGGGCTATTGAGTGTGGCTCTTACAATCTAAAATCCATTAAGAAAGATTAAGGATACTTAATTATAATTTCAGCTGTTGGACAAAGGGCTGAAAGGAGGTTTGATTTAGATAAAGTAAGAAATAAACAGAACTGTTATTTGCATTATTAATTACTATAGCCCAGATGAGGGACAAGGCCCAATCATGTGAATATAAAAACATGCTGAAATGTGGATGAGCATATTAAAGAATGATTGAATGAATGAATAAGACCCAAACTGGTTGGCGCAGCCTCTTAGGGCTGCCTGGCCTGGCTGGCATAAAGAAACAGCTTCTGCAGTGCTGACTTTGGGCGAGATTCCTCCTGCATGTGTAGAAGGCCACTTTCTCCCTGAGCCCTCATGTGGCGGGAGGTGGGGAAAGGCCTCTGCTGTCTCTTGTAATAAGGGCGACAATCCCACAGTAAGGACCCCACCCTCTGGACCTCATCTCTCCCCAACCGCCTCCCAAAGACCCCACCTCTGAACACCAACGCACCGGGGCTTAGGGCTCCAACACGTGACCTATAGGGAGACAGAGTCAGTCTATCACACTGTCCATCACACTGAGAATCGGGGCTCCAACATGTGACCTGTAGGGAGACAGGGTCAGTCCATCACACTGAGGATTGGGGCTCCAACATGTGACCCGTAGGGAGATGGGGTCAGTCCATCACACCAGTGATTAGCTTCCAAAACACTATTGAATTTAATTTCATATTTAAATATTCTTCAAAATGAAATCGTATGAAAGCCAACAAAATGCGTTGTGTTTGATTCTTAGAATACGTTTGCATCTACATGAAATAATTCAGAAACAATAACTGGCAAGTTGAAGCCAGTTTCCACACCATCGTTGAAGCCCTGAAGCAGCTTAGCGCACTCATGGGACCTGGCTCTGCTGTCAGGGGCATCAGCTCTCCCTTAGCTCTGAGCTGACCACAATGGTGGGTCCAAGTCATGGCCAGTGTGCCCAGTCTACACTCCAGGGAGCCAGTCTGCAAGGGTGGCCTTCCTCTTCCTGGCTCCAAGGGCTTTACCCACTCCGTGGGCTGCCCCTGTCCTGAGACACACACCATAACCTTGACTACAAAGTTTGGAAGCACTTTTCCTACAAAAGCCTCTGATTCAAGATGACTGTGGTTAATCCATTGGTCCAGAGACTCTGCTGATCTCAGTTTCGAGAGAAAAGTTGTGATCAAGGATTTAAAATAACAGAACCTTTGCTCATTTCTTATAAGGACGTCCAGGTGACCAGAGGAGGTGAGCTCCACCAAACCACCAAAGATGCTTTCCATGAAGCAACAATCATGAGAGCAGCGAGGGACACCCCAGGACACACTGGAGTGCCAGGATTACAGGGGGGTCCAAAGGCACCACGTCTGTGTGCGTGGGTCTGAGGCTTGAGGCCTGTCAAGGGGAAACAATGTCCCCAGGAGTCCCAGGGAGGCAGAGTGCATGGTTACGGATTTAAATCATGCTTGGTCATCTGCCACTGGAAATTTCAACTTGGGAAGCCAAAAACATTACAGGAAGCAGTTGACTAAGTCACCACGTGACCCCGCAGCCCCTGTTTTTGTCCTCAGCTTAGCCTACGATGTCGTGCCATTATGAAAACAAAGGGACTCCAGAGTGAGCGGAGTGAAAGATAAAAGACATTCTGCCAAGTAATGGAAACAAAACAAAACAAGTCAAAGCAGCCCACTTGGTGCCTGGTAAGTTGGGTTACATCCCAGCTAGCCAATCAGAAACCTTGACTTTGGTCCTGGAGCCCAGGGTTACATTCAGAAATATCCCCTTCAATCGGCCACTTGGGTTTAGAAAGAAGAGGAAAAGTCACTCTAATGAACCTTCTCTGTATTTTTCCAAAGACGTTTCATGTGAGAGCAAACACATAAACACAGATTTGAAGTTTGGCTCACATAATGTGAAAAATCTCTTCCTGATGGATTCTAGGGCCCTGGGTTGGAAGTGAGGGAGACAGCCCTGAGCCCGGGGAGACGAAATGCCCAAAATAGACAAACTTGGTCATCCGACCATCCTCGGAAATCTGCATAACATAGCTCTGCCTCTGACACGTTAGGGGAACCTTTCCTTTTGTATATTTCTATAGGTAGCTGCAGAAAATAAATGAAGTTCCAGATTCTGACTGATTCCATGAACCTGTTTGCTCTCAAGCCTCCCTCACTGTAAGTGGGTCCTCGAAATTCACTCCAAACCTATGGTGTGATTACAATGGTTGCCAGGTACAAGGAGGGAGAAGAGAAACACAGAAATACAATTTACAATTAATTAGGATTATAATTAATTTACAACTAATCAAATGAATGGGGCAGCTGATTAGAAAACAAGGGTATCCCAGTGTTCACCTGCGTTTTGGTTTTTGTGAACATTGAGAGCAAAGGGCTTCGTGGAGAAACAGCACCTCCGGGTAGCATCTCCTTAGTCACAGATGGAGTTTTTCTTGGTTTTTATCCCTTTGTAAATATTTGCCAACTTTCTGTTTCCTTAGCATTAGACTTTTAATTGCAGTGTTAGAATTGGAGTTTTAGTTTGAGTGACCCATTGGGCTTTGATCTGTTTTCACCCCACTCTCAGTCACCAGGAGCTCAGGCCAGACCACGGTGGCCCTGGGTGGGGTTAGGGACTTCACAGGCCAAGAGCTGTGTGTCTTAGGTTCCCTGGTCACCTCTCCTCTGCCGTCCAGCCTGTGTGCTAACATGAAGCTTGGTTTTGTTTTCTCCAGCTTTTTGCTGGCTGGCTTTAGACGGGACTGGACCCTGAGTCGCGTGTGTCCTCCTGTGGTTCCCGTGTGCCTCTGTCCTCCCTGGGAGCTGACGTCCCAGCATCGCTGCTCCTTTCGGGGCCAGCAGGGTCCTGGGTCCATCAGGGTCCCTGGGCCTGTGTTTCTCTTTCCTGGGTCATTATTTTTAAACCCTTCATTCAGCATCTTTTTGCTTTGGAGCAGAGAATACATAAAAGCCAAAACTTACTGCTCCGACTTAACCATATTTTTGAAACAAAATAGTCCATCTGACACTAAGATACAGTCAATTTTGGCTCGGGATGCCGCACTCCGCTGCTTTGTCAGGGTTGGTGTGTGGGGAGCGACCATATTCCTTTCCCAATAGCGCTGAGAAAGCACATTCCAGAACCCTCTATTCTTCCCACAGGGATAGTCTACTAGCTGGAACCTTCCTTCCCCCCTAAGTGAACTCACTGTGTCATATCTGGTGACTTAGAGTTCGTGGCAGAAATGACAGTTTCGCTGCCCTTGACTTTCAGAGAGGCCCGGGGTGCACAGCCTGAGAGAGCCCATGCCCGGGCCTGATGGACTCTGATATTCAAAACGGATATTAATGGACTTTGATACTGCCGATGTGGAAGCTTATTTCTCCTGATCATGATTAAATTGATCAAAATTTGCAGCAAGAGATTTGTGTGTATTCTTAAGTCAGGAAAAAAACCGGAACTGATACGCTCTCTCGAGAAGTCTTTGCTCACATCATAGCTGAATAGTAGTTTATGTGGAAATAAACAAAGAACGACACACTCAGCATAGGAAATTACCTTATAAGGCTTTTCAATTTTTTTGATGTGTAATTTTTCTATGCTTGACAGCCATTTTAGGCTATCCGTCATTAAATACATGCATTTAATGCAACAATTGCACATCTCGGAACTTTGATGGGCAGGGACGTTAGTGCTGAAGAGTGCGTCTGGAAAGTCGCCGACATTCAAGTCTTCATGTGAAGCCCGGACCCCCTCCCTCTGGCCACTCTGATCTCCTGGCTCCTCACACTGCAGTTAAATTTTTCAGTCCTAGTCACGTGAAGGAAATGTCCACTTCATTAGAGGCAAAACAAAACTGACCATTTTTTTTTAGAGGTCCTTTTTATTTGGTAAATGAGTCCTCGAACTCATGTTTGATTTCCAGTAAGGTAAATTCTAATGAGCATGCATGAAAACAAAGAAAAATAAATAAATAAGTAGAAACGCTTCAGTAGATTCAGGGTGTAGGTTAGTTGATATTTAAACACACATGGTTCCTGGAGCAGATTCATGGAGAAAGAGTCAAGGCAGTTCACAGCAGGGATGTGTGCGGACTCCCCGGGATGATGGGGGCAGCTTGAACTGGGCGGGTTCGGGGCCGGCCAGGACAGTGCGAATTCCGGGAAGGAGACAAGCTGTCCCGCCTGATGGAGCAGCGCATGGAAACTCTCCTCCCAGGGCCATCATGGTGCTGTCGGTCCCAGGTGCTCTTTATGAGCCTGGCCTCGCTGAGGAGTCTGGGCTGCCGGAGCCCCTGCTCAGAGGTGGTTAGTGTGGAGTTTGTTGGGAAAACGGGCACTTGCACATAGAGACCGGACAAGGAGAGCCACGGAGGTGGAGTCGGGAGCAGGCTGCTCACGGTTGCACCAGGAGGCTGCTGAAGGACAGAGGAGGCGGAAATGTGGCAAAGTCAGTGTCAGAGAGGGGTGGAGATGGGCACATGAGGGAGGGAGGTACACGGCCACACACACACAGAGGAAAACGCACACCCAGAGACATAAGCAGAGAGAGATGCGCAGATGTGCACAGACCGTGGAAAGGGGGCCAGAGAAGAACATTAGACGCATATCTGTGGAGAACATTCTGGAAAATGCCTGCCCAGTGTCCCTGAAAACCGGGGAGGTCATCAAAACAAGCAAGGTCTGGGAAGCCCCTGGAGCCGAGGGACTCACACGGCTCCGTGATGACTGGGTGGGAGGTGGTGCCCTGCCGAGATCCTGGACAGGAAAAGGGCATTAGGAAAAGCTGGTGAGATCCGGAGGAAGGACGCGGTGGCCACACTCGCCTCGCTGGGTCTTCAGTGTGACGCATGCACCTGGCAACGAAAGGGGGAAGGTGACACGTAGGGGGCCTCTCTCCATGATCTGTGCTCGCCACAATTTTGTGAATGTGAAATTATTCTACGATTAGTAATGTACTTGAAAACTATAAAGTGAAGCTTGAAGAAACGCTCCCTGGGAGCCCTTGCCTGTGCTGTGCGTCGGCCTCTTCTGGTTCCCCGTAACCTACCCCTTCCTGTGTGACAGGTGTCAAGTCTTCTGCAGGACGTGGGGTGCTGCATAGGGTCAGGCGTCCCCCTTCCCGACTCTGCCTTCCCTGTACCCTGCACCCCTGCAGCACAGAACCTCCTGGAATGCCCTGGCCCCTGGTCAGGCAGGGAGGGAGCCTAAAGGAATTCTCCAAGGCTGGGGACACTGTCCTTTCACCTCCTGTTTAATCACAGCAAGCCTTGGAAGCCAGTTCTCAAACACAGGACTCATCTACTGTTTACGCACACAATGACAGCTAGACATTTTGTTTTTCCCTTGAAAATCCTCAATTTATAATGGGCCTCCCAGTCTATAGACACAGATTTAATTCAGGAAACCCATCCTGGAAGAAAATTTAAAAAAATAATTGATTGTTCCATCTTTTTAATGGTTGTTCTTCCAATAGCAGAGATCTCAGTAATAGTTAATGTTTCAGAACTGTCCTAGCAAATCAGGTCACAGGGGCAGGGGCTCACCCTTCATCCTGCACTGTGGAACTCAGTCTCTTATGAGTGGAACCCCCTTTACTTGGAGCCCCCTCCCCACATTGGCTTAGGATGTATGTTTCTTTTCCTTGTAACTTTCTAAAAGATTTAGGGATACAACAGTATGTTCTGAAAAGTAAGGGACATGAGACATTTGTAGTTGAAATAGAAAGGAAAACAGTTAATTTCACTCCGGATGACAGTTTTTCAGTGAACAATGGTCTCCTGGAGTTGACAAGAGACAGTAATGAGTGAGGGAGAGGAGGGCTGAGTTGCCGCTGCTCCCTGCAAGCAATCACCGGAGAACATCCACCGTCTTCCAGCCAAAATACTATTAATACGTGTGTCAGCCGGAGAGTGGATCTCACGGAGCGCGCACACTGGAACGGCGCGGGGGGGAAAATGAAGGGTATCCTCGGGGACAGACTCTTCTTTTTCTCCAAGAGAGTCCTCATTATTCAGGCATTGTGATACTTTTCCTTTATTTGTGTAAAGATTAAATTGCACATGATTTCTAATGTCTCTGCTACTCCAACTGTCATAGGTCGGTGACCTTCATGCAAGCAAGATAATAGATACATCGTCCGCTGTGCGGGCCACTACTGTTCCTCCACGGCCCAGTACCTCCCTATTGTTATAAGTCGAAAGCAATTAAATAAAAATCCAAGATGAGGCACTGCGAGGATCCTGAGAATTTCATATCAGTCTTTCCAGGACCGTGGTGTTTTAGCTCGAGTCCGAGTTGTTACCCTTGGAAGGCTGAGGAGACAGGCCAGTGAGGGGCCTGGAGCAGAGAGGAAATGAAACGATTCAGGAGAGGAAGATGCTCCTGAGCGAGAGCCCGACAAGGGGGCCCAAGGGACACACTCTGCACCTCTTTGAAGCTCTGCTGGCGCCTGTTGAGGCTGCTCCCCGCCCTTCTTGGTCCTCCCAGTCTATAGACACAGATTTAATTCTGGAAACCCATCCTGGAAAAAAATTTAAAAATAATCGATTGTTCCATCTTTTTAGTGGTTGCTCCAATAGCAGAGATCTCGGTAATAGTTAATGTTTCAGAACTGTCCTAGCAAATCAGGTCACAGGGGCAGGGGGTGCACCCTTCACCATGCACTGTGCAACTCAGTCTCTTATGAGTGGAACCCCTTTTACTGGGATCCCCTCCCCCACATTCTGCCAGCTCATCCTTCTAGGCTTCCCTTCCTCTAGGCATCCCCAGGAGTGTGCTCACGCCTGGGGCTCACCTCACAGAGCACGGGAAGACAGCAGGTGAGTGACCTTGCACCTTTGGACTTTGCAACTCTGCTCTCAAGAGCTGTGCCCGGAGCCCGGCCTGACCGCTCTGCAATGCCCTTCTCTGGCTGCTCAGGAAGTGCTGACCTTGACTTCCTCCAACTCCTGTGATCATTTTTGCTCGTGGTCATTCTGGGTCAGGCGCTGAACATCTACAAAAACGGAGACACAAAACTCCAGGGGAGTGAACTGGCCAGAGTCCTCCCTGTTAACGAAAGGCCACTCAGCTGCGTCTCGTCCTAAATACAGAAGGGCAGTCACAGACCAGGGTGAAGATCTCAGCGCTGCTGTGACGGGCACTCACTCAGGAAGGGCCGCTGCTCCTGATGGAGGGGAGGTGGGCACAGGACGTAAACAGGAGGGAAAACCTTAGCACTGGCTCTCAGACACTCCCCAAGGGACAGCAGGCAATATCTGGGCACATGGGGAATTTTTGGTGCTCCAGCACAGACAGAGCCATGCTAACGTGTGGTGTGCAGAGGAGGGAGGCACCGCTCAGCGTCCCCCAATGCACAGGCAGCCCCCACAGTAAGGTCTGGCCCAACACACCCATAGAGTCAAGCTAGAGAACCCCTGACCTAGCCTGAAATATAAAGGAAAACCTGACATTGGGTCCAGCTGGATGGGAAGGGATCTGAGTAACAGAGAGAACTGGGCAGAGAGAGGCTCCCAGCAGGAAGCCTCAGCATGTGAATGGAGCAGGGCGCAGATGTCCTGGGAGCCCAGCAGCCCCGAGTAGTGAGTTGGAGGAGATTAATCAGACCTGCAGGAAGCTAAAGGCTGAAGGTAGGCACTTAAATCCTCAAGGGCTGTGTTGTTCAAAGACCTCGGATACTAGACCCAAATCTTCCATTCTCTGAGCATTTCACAGACCCCCTAGGCACCACGCACCCTCAGGGGTGAGGGCAAACCTCCTCACGAGGAGGGTTTCTCTGGGGACTCGGGGGACTTGAGTCCAGCTGGAATCCAAGGACCACAGAAAATCTCACTGAACCCAACAGCACCGGCTACCAGGGAGACGCAGTCACAGCCACATTGACATATCAACCACCACACCCCTTAGGATATCTATTGTGGATGAAAGAAAAACGAAAGTTACATGTGTTAGCAAAAGTAGAGAAATGAGAACCTCGTATGTGGTCGGCAGTGAGGTAAGATGGCACAGCTGCTGTGGAGAGTCGTTTGCAAATCAGTTTCCCAACAATGTAAATCAAACTGACACTACTGTACCCTAAAAAAACCATTAAGCTGGTAAGTTTTATGTTATGCACTTTTACTGCAATAAGAAATAAGCTGCTCGTTTGAAGAAGGTGAAAAAGGACATGGGTATTAAAGAACCACAGCACACTGGCTGTGAGAGCAAGCCTGGGCTGAATCGCCCTTCGTCCTTCCACAAACACCTGCAGAGTGGCGGCAGGCTGCACCCCTGCTTTGCACACCGCCTCATCATCCACCGTAGAGGCGCTCTTCTGTCTTGGGAGCTCGCAGTGTAGTACGGAGGTGCAGCTGTGTCCAACCACCTCCCGGCTGTGACACGTGCTGGTGAGAGGCAGGAGTGGGCGCAGGGGACCCAGCAGTGAGGAAGCTGCCCCAGAGAGGCGCTCCCCGGGATTGGCAGAGTGAGTAGGAGGAGAGTTGGGGTGGGAGGCGCAGTGGGAGAGATGGAGTCCAGACTCGCAAGACACAGAGCAGGGGCTGCCGTGAGTCCAGACGTGGAAGGGAGCCCGGGTGTCTGGGACAAGGGCAAACGCAGTGAAAAGTGAGGCTGCCGAGCTCAGAAGGGACCTGCTCAGGTCTCCACATTGGCCAGGAACATTAGCCCTTGTCCTAAGCAACTGGGAAACCATTGAAGGTTTTAAGCAAAGGAAAGTTTTTAACATGGAATTCTGTTGGCCGTGTGAAGACCGAATGAAGGTTGGGAGAGAAATGGCAAGTGTGGCTGAGACGTGGTGACGGGAGACGAGGCGGGCGGCCAAGTGCCCACAGAGGTCTCTGATGCGTCCCCTCCCATTCTCCATTCTGGGCTCCATGCACATATAAGCTTCAGCTTTCTTTCTCGAAGGGCAGAGAGCCTCCCCATCAGCAGAATTTTTCACGTAAAAGTGTTTAAGTTCTGCACAGCACTTAAGTCTTTCGTGGGAGAATTTAAAAACATCTATCATTATGAACTTCCAATTCAATTCCATAATTTCCTTCTCTGCTAAGTAGCGCAATTCTATTGTTACATATTTTCCTCTGAAGAGTTGTAAGTGTATTTGGATCCTTTGTAGACACTTGTGAAGAACAGTGGCACAGAGCTCTGCCTTTACCCTAGTAAAGAGTCCTACTGGGAGCCCCACACCACCCTCCTATGGAGGCTCTCCTGAGGCTGGCGCTGGTGCAGTCCTTGGAGGGACGCCCAGGTTGGGAAGTCACATGCGGAGACACTGGAAGAGGGGACAGGAGGTGGAGGCAGGGAGTCCAGGGAGTCCACTGTCCTTGTGTTCGTAAGAGTATCTGTGTGTGCATATGGGTGTACATGTGTATATGTGCAAGTGTGTTCTGGTGTTTGTGCCCATGTGGGTATGTATGTGTATGCAGGGCATGAGCAAATGTGTTTTGGTGCGTCTGTGTATGCATGTGTTTGGGTGTGTGGTATGCATGCATGTGTGTGCGTGTAGGTGTGTATCTGCATGTGCATAAGTGTCTGTGCACATGTGCATATTTGCATGCATGTGTGTGCCCATGTACCAGCATTTTGATGTGTGTATGTGTGTAAGAATACATGGGCACTAGTGTGTAAGTGTATGTTTGATGTGTGTTCATGTGTGTGTTGGGTATGTATTTGTGTGTATCTCTGGGTACACATGTGTATGTTTGGATATGTGTACATGTGGGTGCATAGATATGTGTGCTTTTGTGGGTGTGTGTATGTGTGCATGTGTGTTTAATATGCATGCATGTGCACGTGTATGCATGTGGTGTGCATGTTGGTGTATGTGGGTGTATGTGTGCATGTGTGTGTATGTAGGTATACTTGTGCATGTGTGTATATGTAGGTATACATGTGCATGGGTGTTCATATGGGTGTGTGCATATGTGTGTGCATGTGTGTGTATGTAAGCATACTTGTGCATGTGTTGTGCATGTGTGTGTATGTAGGCATACATGTGCATGTGTGTTCATATGGGTATGTGCATGTGTGTGTGTGTGCATGTGGTGTGCATGTTGGTACATGTAGTATGCATGTGTGTATATGCCTGTGGGTGCATATGTGTGCTTGTGTGTGTGTGTAAATGTGTGCATGTGTTTGTGTGTGCATGTGGGTATATGTATTTGCGTGTGGCTTGCATTTGTGCATATGGGTGTACATGTGCCTGTGGGTGTGTGTGCATGTGGGGTGTGTGTGCTTGTGTGCACATGCATGTGGGTGGGAGCTCTAAGACTGTCTCCCTGCCCTTGGATCTGTCCCTTTCCCTGCACTCAGAGGCTCCTTCTTCTCTCCTCAGACACCTGTCTCCACTTGGTGTCCCTGGGCTCACTTCATTACCATAGATCATCCAGTTCAAAGTCAGACCTGACCAATTAAAGACCAAAAAATAAAAGCAGAAAAGTGGCAAACTGTACTCTTTCTTGTGAGTCACAATCAGCAAATAGACAAGCCTTCACGGTTTCTATCATTAAGAATTAGAAGCGCGGGCTGCTTGAGGACGTTTGTTAATCAGCAATATCCATCTGCAGCCTTTGTTCGGCCAGACTGCGCCGCTCCCTCCTGGACCAGCATGTTTATCGTGGTCTCTTGAAAGCCCAGAAGCCCATAGGTCAGAGAACAGCGTTTTGATGGATTATGGGATTGTAACTGTCCCTGCCAGTTGACAGCTTTTATTGGCTGGGAGGATGAGCCTGTAAACCTTTATATAATTATTGTATTAAAGGCACTGTGCCTCTGTGTTGCTGGCGCTTGTTCAGGGATCAATGTGGAGATAATTTCAAAAATGAATAGTAAGTATTGATCGTCCCATGGCGGGGCCTTATCAGTGGCTGAGGCCGAGGGCTGCAGATTATAACTTCAATGTCATTTATGATGATATGATGCGTATTGCAGGGAGCAATTTAAACAAAGGGCTGATTTAATTCACAGTGGATTTTTGTGGTGTGATGGGTAATAAATCACAATCTATGTAATTTTTAGAAATGAACACATGTTGGCAGTGGTTCAGGGCAGTTCCTGGGAGATCTGGAAATGACCAGGGAGGGGAGACATTAGCCGAGAGCCCCCCTGAATGATTGGGCTTCTCTCGATTCTGGCATTCACACGACCTTGGGGTCCCTGCTGGCAGCTGCTGGTTAATTTTCTTCACTGAGGACACAGTTTAACTTTCTATCTGTCTGCCAATTACCTGACATTTTCAACTTATCACCTTCTATTTTTTAAATGATTGGAAACACATCCACATTTTGACATTTTTTTTAAAGCAAGTATTCATTGTGTTTGCTGCGGAGGTATCCCTCTGACTTCCTGCCGTAGCATCCCCTTTCCTAACAAAAATTAACATCAGTGTACCTAACAACATGAAGATAAGATTCAGGCATTTTTTAATTTGCAATTTCCTGGGTTAGACACCGTCAACACCCAAATTCCCACCTTAGCAATAGACATGGGCAGTGAGACAGATAACCTCTAAGAGAAAGTATACTCGGTGGCACTTGCTTGAGGAGGGTTTTACTCTTTAAAAACAAATCATTGTCAAGTTACCCATTAAGGAATATCAGCACAATGGGGACAGACTGATTAATCCCTCTAAAAGTAAAAAAAAAAATTAATTAATTAATTAAAGCAGCAGTCATGAATTATAACTTGTTGATTTCAATTATTATAATATTGACAACATATTTTACATCCATTTCAGAGAAAGAGAATTTCAACATTTCAAGGCTTTTGGACACAGATCCCTAGGAAAGAGCATTAATAGACTATAAAATTAAAAACAGAATCCAGGCTGGATCTGCAAAAGGGGGGAATTTCCTGGGCCCACATGATGCCTGGGGGAATCCTGGTGTCAAGGTCCCAGTGTCCAGGGGCCTCTCTGAGCACCATTTAACGAGCCAGAGGACCTGGGTGGCTGGCCCGCACATGAATGGGAAATCTTATATCCAAGGACAAGTTTTTTTTTTTTTTTTTTTTTTTGGCTAGGGCCAGATTTGAACCCACCCCCTCCGGTACGTGGGGCCAGCGCCCTACTCCTTTGAGCCACAGGCGCGGCCCCTATCCAAAGTCAAGTTTTACACTAAATGGTTCAGACTCAATAAACAAGGACATGTATTGGAGGGCAGGTTTCTCAGCCTGCAGATTTATCACCATTGCTCATTACCCCAGATACGCAACCTCCACGTAGAGCTCTCAGGCCACAGCCCCAGAGAGCCCAAAATTAGCAGAAATCTTGCTTGCTCCCATCTCTGGATTATTTACCTTATTTTAATTTTTTACGTTTTAATCTCTTTGTACTTTCTAAAAGCAATCATGAATCTAATCTTTCCCCTTGCACACCAATTCCTGGTGGGAAGCCTTTTGTTTTATTATAAATAATTTACCTGTAGCTTTTTTTAGAAACTTGTGCTCCCCTCCTGTCTGAGTGAGTGAGCACGTTTCACTCTGCTCCTCTACCAGACATCCGGTCTGTTTGCAGAACACACAGCTTAATGCCAGTCATCTCACAGGCTCCTCCCCGCCACACAGTTTTTCTTGAAAAACTCACGTGTTTTCTGAGTCTCTGGATATTTCCAAGCTGTCTCCTTCCCTCCTCTCACATTCATCTCTTATTTCACTTTGTCCCCTGTCACCTTTCCTTTTCAGTTTTCTCTACCCTGCTTGTAGAAAGATGCCCTTTCCCTCTATCACAGCCAAGTCAGGGGTAAAGCTAGGAAGGGAATCTCCATCGTCATTGGAGTAACAGTTGCTTTCCACGTATGCACACTATCTTACCCTGTACCTTCACATTTCCATGCAGCACTCTGCTCCCTCAAACTCAGCCTTCTTCCCGGCCTACAGCTGTCTCCTCCAGCATGTTTTTGTGAGAATACTGCTCTCCCTTCAATAAAGATATTGTGTCCTCTATCTTTGATTTTTAACTTATAGTCTTGACCAGGGGTTTTCAGCCTTGTGCCATGAGAGGATCTTAGGTGTGCCATGAAAAATTTATTTAGGCTGGTGCCTGTAACTCAGTGGTTAGGGCACCAGCCACATACACTGGGACTGACAGGTTCAAACTTGCCTGGGCCTGCTGAACAACAATGAGGACAACAACAACAAAATAGCCAGGCGTTGTGTCGGGTGCCTGTAGACCCAGCTACTGGAGGCTGAGGCAAGAGAATAGCTTACGCCCAAGAGTTGGAGGTTGCTGTGAGTTGTGACGTCTCAGCACTCTGCAGAGGGTGACATAGTGAGACTCTGTCTCAGAAAAAAAAAAGTTAAATTATTTTCAAAAGAAGTTCAAAGCACAGTAAATATATTCTTTTTTTCTGTTTTACTCTTTCTCTTTATTGATCAACATAAGTTAAGCGTGCTATGGAAATTTAACTATAGGTTCAGAAGTGTGACCTGAGATTAAAAAAAAAGGTTGAAAAACACTGGTCTAGATTTTCGACTTTTTAACATAAAAACATTGATATAGAGCTCACACAACAGACGCTGATTGCCTCCCAGGTGTGTGCGGGGGTGATGCTGAGTGCTGGAGTGCACAGAGCGTGCGAGCCACGTGGCAGCGCAGACGCAGCACAACTCTGCAGGTGGAAGGTGAGGGGTCTTGATGTTGGCAGGATTTAAATACAGCTGTGAAGGCCAGGTAGGGGCTTCTCAGAGAATAGGGCAGCTGAACCAGAGGTGGACAATGATGGAGGCTTGGTGGGCAGACAGAGGAAAGCAGGTGTTTGGCACAGGGGAGAGCATGAGAAGTCACGGCGCTGAGCGGTGGCACCAGGACAGGGGGGCTGAGGGGCGAGGCCAGGATGCTGAGGGGTGGGGCCAGGGTGAAGAAGGGTGGGGCCAGGGTGCTGAGGGGCGGGGCCAGGGGTACTGAGGGGCGGGACCGGGTGCTGGGGGGTGGGGTCATGCTGAGGAGCACAAGTGACCGGACGCTGGTCAGAGACGAGGGCTACTTTGGTCCCACTGTTGCCATGTTCCACTGTTCTGAGGACTTATCCACTTAATAGCTTCCTAAGTAATCATTTTGGAAAGTTATACCAATAAAATACTATGGTCTTTAAATTTTCCCCAATTTAAGGCCTCATTACTTCCCGTAATCAGCGTACAGTCGCGTTCGCAGCCCTGTACTGTACTTAAAAGCCAGTGCGCGTTTAATGAGGAAAACGCCTTTTAAATGGTGGGTTTTCTGATGTTTTCTGGTATTTCCACTATTTCACGTCTTATGTTAATAAGAATAGAAGTGTAATTAACTGACTTTTCAACCTAAATGCGGTATTTCCTCTCGAAAATTAGAAATGTGAATTACATGAGTGAAACTTATTTTGTATCTTTCACTTGTGCTGTCCGAGCTGGTTTCATTAATTTAGGTCATACTGTCCCAGGAGTTACCTCATTTTAACAATTATAATAATTAAATTTCAAAGCATGACTATAAGTCAGAAAAAATAAAAAGTCTAAACACGTCAAATGACTTAGCTCGTATTTATAATATTCATATTTATGTGATTTCGTATTATTTACATGCTGTGGTTTCTCTGATCCGTGCAATGAGAAACTGGTTTTCTTGTTTCTATGTGTTTACTGTTGTTAATAACGAACATCACTGTGTCATTATAATGTCAGTGCCATTTACTGAGCATGTCCACGTGTGAACGAGACATTGTGACACTTTTGATTCCTACTTCGCTGGTCTTCCAGGTGCTCCGCTGTCACCGCGGTGAGGACCTCATTGTACCAGTGAGGGTGTGGTCCCTGCAAAGGTCACTGTCCAGTCCAGGCAGCCCACAGGGGAGAGGAAGATGCCAGCTCAGTTTTCTACGTCTCAGAATTAATTGGAGTCTCCAAAATGCATTAATTACCTCCTGAATAGGTTACAACCTGAACAATTTTAGAGACTAAAGCATTTATCTGGTCTTCTGAGGCCTCGAGGAAAGGAAATTTTATTATATTTCTCCATTATCTATTCCGAAAATACCTCTTGTGTTTGGGAAAAATAATTACAAAATGTAACTTTTGTTTCAATGAGAAGGTTAAATATATTTTAACTTTTATTCATAGACTAGCATGTGGAACCTCCCCCTAGAGAAAGCCCCCCCAGGGCAGGGTGCCCCTTGTTTTCCTAGATAGACTGAGGTTGGCCAAGACTCCCACAGAAGGCTCATGGCCAAACATTGGCTAAGTGTCCCTTCCTGCCCTAGAACCAGAACCCAGCAGCCAGTGCCTCCTACCAGGCAAGTATCCTCAGCACTATTGTGTGCTCACCCTCCTCCCACCCTACTGTGTGCTCACTCTCCTCCCGCCCTACTGTGTGCTCACCCTCCTCCCATCCTACTGTGTGCTCACTCTACTCCTGCCCTACTGTGTGCTCACCCTCTTCCCACCCTACTGTGTGCTCACCCTCCTCCTCCCTACTGTATGCTCACCCACCTCCCACCCTACTATGTGCTCACTCTCCTCCCACCCTACTGTGTGCTCACCCTCCTCCCACCCTGTGTGCTCACCCTCCTCCCATTCTGCTGTGTGCTCACCCCCACCTCCTACCCTACTGTGTGCTCACCCTCCTCCCGCCCTGTGTGCTCACCCTCCTCCCATTCTGCTGTGTGCTCACCCACCTGCCACCCTACTGTGTGCTCACCCTTCTCCCATCCTGCTGTGTGCTTACCCTCCTCCCAGTCTACTATGTGCATACTCTCCTTTTGTCCTACTGTGCGCTCACCTTTCTGTGCATGTTAGGTACAAAAGCAGGTGGTTTTGATGGCTTGTCATCGACAATTCTATACAATTAAGTAAATTGTTGTCCTTAGATTTATTGTAAATGTTTACCAATGTTAATGTGCATAATAAAGAGATCAGTCACTGTAACTCAAAGAACAGAGATAGAATGCAAGTTTTCAGACCGGAAACATTGTCAGGACCTGATCCAAGATGGAAGCCCTGTGCCCTGTGTGTGTGTGAGCCCTGCTCCCTAAATATGTGTCAGCCCTGTTCCCTGTGTGTGTGTGAGCCTTGTGCCCTGTTTGTGTGTTAGCCCTAAGCTCTGCATCTGTGTGTGCCCTGCATGTGTATCAGCCCTGCACCTTGTGTGTGCATGAGCCCTAAGCCCTGCATGTGTGTGAGCTCTATGCCCTACTTGTGCATGAGCCCTGCGCCCTGCTTGTGCATGAGCCCTGTGCTCTCCATGTGTTAGCCCTGCTCCCTGCATGTGTGCGAGCTCTGTGGCCTGCGTGTGTATCAGTCCTGCACCCTGTGTGTGCATGTGTCCTAAGCCCTGCATCTGTGTGAGGCCTGTGCCCTGCTTGTATACGAACCCTGTGCCCGGCATGTGCATGAGCCCTGTGCCCTGCATGTGTGAGCCCTGGGCCCTACTTGTGCATGAACCCTGTGCCCTGCATGTGTGAGCCCTGGACCCTGCTTGTGCATGAGCCCTGCGCCCTGCATGTGTGAACCCTGGGCCCTGCTTGTGCATGAACCCTGTGCCTGGCATGTGCATGAGCCCTGGGCCCTACTTGTGTGAGCCCTGTACCCTAATTGTGCATGAACCCTGTGCCCCACATGTGCATGAGCCCTGGGCCCTACTTGTGTGAGCCCTGAGCCCTACTTGTGCATGAGCCCTGTGCCCTGCATGTGTGAGCCCTGTGCCTGGCATGTGCATGAGCCCTGGGCCCTGCATGTGTGCGCCCTGGGCCCTAATTGTGCATGAACCCTGTGCCTGGCATGTGCATGAGCCCTGGGCCCTACTTGTGCACGAACCCTGTGCCCTGCATGTGTGAGCCCTGTGCCCTAATTGTGCATGAACCCTGTGCCCCGCATGTGCATGAGCCCTGTGCCCCGCATGTGCATGAGCCCTGAGCCCTGCTTGTGCATGAGCCCTGGGTCCTGCATGTGTGAGCCCTGGGCCCTGCATGTGTGAGCCCTGTGCCCTGCATGTGTGAGCCCTGAGCCCTGCTTGTGCATGAGCCCTGTGCCCTGCATGTGTGAGCCCTGTGCCTGGCATGTGCATGAGCCCTGGGCCCTGCATGTGTGAGCCCTGGGCCCTACTTGTGCATGAACCCTGTGCCCTGCATGTGTGAGGCCTGTTCCCTGTGTGTGTAAACACACACACTACACGTATGGTTCCTGCTCATTTGTGTTAGTGGATGGGGTCAGAGATGTGGATAAATCAATGTATCTGACTATTCTAAAATAATTACTATTGATCCATGGAGGACTGTAATTCTTGCCTTTATATTTGAATATTGATATATATGACACCCTGGCAGCCCGGAGTCTTTGAAGTAAAGTGATGATGACACCTTGTAGACATCCCGTCTCAAATGTGCTGGCTCCAGCTTCCAAATCCGGTGTCTGCCCTGCAGAGCTGCCGGCTCTTGTCTGCTCTGCCACTGCAGGCTGTAGTTCCTGCTACAGATGAGCAAGGCATCCAAAAAGGAGGCTATGAGGAGACTTTCACAGGGCTGCTCACCCATGGGTGACATGGGAGGCAGTGCCTCCTCTAGGGCCTGGCACTCCCACAGGTGGTGCTGGGAGGCTCAGGCCCAGGGCGGTGGCCTCCGGGGACCCTGCTGCCTGCTTTCCCACAGAGGGGAATGAACAAAGGCCTTAATTGCACCCTCCTCTCTCCTGGAGCTCCAGAGATCACACTGTATCCCCGGTTGGCCCCAGGATAGAGCCCATTGGAACAACCTCTCAGAACACAGAGCAGAGGGGGGAAGGGTGGAGGGTGGGTCTGAGTGGGCCAGGGAAGACTCCAGGTGCTGGAGCTCCCATGATTGGTGGTGGGGGAGAGGTGTGTGGCCAGACCCCAAGATTAGAGTTCACAAGTCAGTGAAGGGGCTGTGTGGGGCCGTCTTCAGACAGCAACTGAGGGATGGAGATGGAGTGTGGACAGCACAGGCCTGTGGTCCAGGGAAGAGCGAGTAGACTGTGGACAGCATGGGGTTGCTAGGGGACACCACTTGGCTGAGCACTGTGTGACAAAATACAGGGAGTGATGTGGCTGAGCAGCTCCCAGCAGCCAAGAAAGGAGCTGTGGTCTCTGCAAAAGGGGTGGCAGGTGCTAGGATGGTGCAGTGTGCCAGGCAGTGACGGGAGGGGCCAGGAACAGTGTCAAGGTGGGACGCCACAGAGAAGAGGGAGTGAGGCCGGGGCGGCACCCAGGATGGAGCAGCAAGAGAGAAAGGTGGAATCCAGTGACTGTCAGGAGTGGCCCAGGCAGGGGGCAGGGACAGAGTGGCCTGGCATTGTTACTGACAGGCCATGAAGCAGGCAGTGAGGACGGGACATGAGGGAGGCGCGTGTGTTTTAAAG